>CANUEP010073535.1:0-99162 GCA_947857235.1 Jatropha podagrica | reverse complement strand
ATGGAACCATTCATGATTGTGTAAAAGTAATTGTTTTAATAATTTTATTGATTCACTTATTTTATGTAGTATTAATAGAAGTTATATCTTATTTATGCAATTATTTACTGATAGAATATTTTCTACTATGATATATGAATGAGTTAAAAGAACTTATAGAAGTTTCATTTTAATAATTACATTCTACTTGTTATTTCAATTTGTAAAGGAGTAAAAGAAAAATTTTTGTAAAGTCCCTTGTAGTATACTTAGTAGGTATTTATAAATAATTAATATTTATTAAGTATATTACGGGTGACATGTTGTACCTTACAGTGGGATGGGGTGTGACATGTTTATTTTGGTATCAAAGCATGATTTAATTACATACTTGAATAAATTTTAAAATTAATAGTGTGATTTATAAGTTTGCTCAACTATGAAGTGACTGTTAATTGTTGGATATTTACATCATACAATATTCTAATAAGATAAATGTTTTTCTATGATAGGATACAGAGAGTGATTCGTTGTTGATAAATAGTATGGAGGGTGATGGCTTAGGAGATAATTTTAATCTTTCTGAGGAATAGTCTGATGCGAATCAGGGAGAGATTGGGGATGCCCCTGAGGGTCCTGATGTCCCCATTGCCCCAACTGTTGGCCCTATGGCTCAGCAGATGGCTGCTTTATTGAGACAGATGGCAGGTAATTTACAGTAGCAGCAGCCAGTTAAACAGTCTAATAAGTTAGTAAAGTATGAAGCCACAGAGTTTTCAGGCACTACTGATCCAATGATAATTGAACAGTGGTTAGAGAGAATTGAGAGGGTTTTCATAAAGTTCCAGTGTAATGATGTTCAAAAATATGATTATGCAGTGTCGCTACTTCAGGAAGATGCTTATGAGTGGTGGAAGACTATTCCTAGGAACAGATAGCAGCCGCTAGTTCTTACCTGGAAAGATTTCCTGGCAGAGTTTAGGAAAAAGTATGTTCTGTTTGCCTATGTAGATGCTATAATAGAAGAGTTTCTGTAGCTCAGCCAGGATCATAGGACTGTAGCCAAGTATGAGAAGGAATTCACTCGACTGACTTATTATGTTGATAGCATGTTGGTTACGAGTAGAGACAGATGCAAGAGGTTTGAACAAGGATTAAAGCCTAGTACCAGGAGTCATGTGATTGGTTTTAGGCATGAGAATTTTTCTGTATTGGTATCACAAGCTCTGAATCTAGAGAAGGTTAATCAGGAAGAGGCTATAAAGAAAGAGAAGAGTGTGAGGAGGACTTTTTCAGGGACTAGTAGCTCTAGTAGTAAGAAGAGGAGATTCTTTGGTCCATTTCCTTCCAGATCTGGCAGTAATAGGCCACAGAGTCAGAGGCAGTTTAGACCACTACTGCTACCTCCACGGGCACCAATGCCACCTCCACGAGCCCCTTCAGTTACTCGTGGTTGTATTCATTATGGTATATATCATGGGGGAGTGTTCATTTTGGTCATTTTGGTCCATTAGATGAAATCACGTTTTAGAAAAAGCTCTTTCATCCTTCAAAAGTTGTTTTATATATTAGGTTATCGAACATTATAATCTATGGAAATAATGTTTTAACCTAAAAACTATTCCAAACACGGTTGTTGAACATACCTAAGTAGAGAAAAAAGTGGGTAATATTTTAATTTAAAAAAACTGACACTCACAACCCCAATTCCCAAGTTTAGATGAAGGAAAAATTACAATTTTATCTTTGTATTTTGTCAAGATTAACTAGTGTACTCTCGCGGTTTTAGAAATATATTACTTTGCCCTTAACTTTTGATTCCATTAAATATTTATGTATTTTTGTCTAGTTTTTCCACTTTTTCATTAAATATCCTATAAAAAGATAAAATTGTTCTCATCTTCTTCCTCTCAATTATCTTCCTCTTCCATCTTAATCTTTTAACCTCAGAAAAAAAACAACCACAATTTCCAAATTTTCTAGGGTCAAATCTCCAATCCTAACTTCTATTGCAATCCATAAAATCCAATCCAATTCCTATTGTAACCCATGCAATTTTATCCCTCAAGAAGTATTCACGCTTGCAAGTGGAAATAGGAGAGCAAAACCGAAGAAAGGAAAAAACTCATCGATCCATTGTTGCTCCTTGCATTAGCTTGTTTAAGTGTAATACGTGTATTAGCTTAAGAACAAACTGATTGACAAGTAATTAGGTGAATTTGGTTTGGAAGGTGAGAGAGAATTATTATGTTATTAAATGGGAATATTGATTTTTTTTCTTTAGAAATTGAAAATTTTAAGGTTTCTTTGTGCTTTTAACTTCTTTAAAAGATAAAAAAAAAGAAGAAAATAATGGATTGATATATTGATAGAATAAAAGCAGAGATGAGATGAAGTGATACACAAACAAAGGTCGAAAACTTTTGCTTAGTTTCTGGGAAGGAGAAGGGGAGAGGAGGAGAGCATGAAAATTATTAATAACAATACAAATTTAATGAAATGGATTTGAAAATATAGATATGACCAAATAGATTTGAGCAAGATTTGAAAAATACAGATTTAAAATTCAAGATTTGAGCAAAGAGATTTGAAATTCATATTCTTCCTTAGTCCTTCTAATAATAATAATAATAATAATAATAATAATAATAATAATAATAATGTTATAGAATAACATAAAACTAGACAGAAGAAAGAAAAGGAATAGAGTTACACTAATGGAAGAAAGAAAAGGAATAGAGTTACACTAATGGAACCCTGATAGAGTTCTCTACAAATCAGGAAGATAGAGTTCACAATAATTAAGACTACAGACTTCTAGCTCATATAGGACATCCACTTATTTCATAACACTCCCCCTTGGATGTTCATTCTTTAAAGAATATGTCTCGTTAAAACCATGGACAGAGACACGTGTAAGAGAAAGGGGGCAATTGCCCGACTCCTTTTCTTTAAAAAAAATACTAATTTAAAAATAAATTTACAATGATGATTAAAAAAGATTATCCCTTTTCATAAAAAAAAAGTTACTGAAGTAAAAAATAAATTTACAATGAAGATTAAAAAAGATTTAATAAAACACTTTTATATAACAAAGCCTATTGAAGAAGTTAAACATAAAAGAAACCCAAAAGTCTAATTAAAAGCAAGAAAAAAGTGAATAGTGGAGACTTCGAAGGATTTGTTGGACTTGGATTGCTGGAGAGTGGAGACTTGGAAGTATTCATTGGATTGTTGGAGAGTAAAGACTTGGAAGCGGCCTATCCCTAATTATTGTGGAAGAAAAAGGTTTGTTTATTTTTTTTAATTAGTATATTGGATTGCCTAGATTTTAGCTTTTTCTAAATGTAAAATTTGTTTTCGTGTAATATATTTTTGCTTCTTTTTCAATTCATTCATAAATTCATATATGAATTTATTTAGAAGCTTTTGAGTTATTCTTCTTGCATGTTAATTGGGTATGCGTTTAGTTAATTTTTTACATAGATTTGAAGATTTTAGGATTTAGAATCTATTGTGTTTTTATTGAATTGTAATTATAAATGTGCAATGATGAATTAATGAATGATTATGAATATTTTGGACTTCTTGTTGAATGCCTAGAATTAAAAATTGTCCTTGAATCTTCTAAAGGCAAAGCAAAATAATTCAGCTATCTTAAATTTTTGAATATTGATATTTAATTTTTACTTGGCCATAAATTAATTGATTAATAATTATTTAGCAAACACTAGACTTGAATTGTATAAGTATAAATGTATAAGATTAATTGATTGCTTGCTTAATTCTCTTTTTTTTTTAAAAGAAATTCTATACTACTATAAGGCAAGCTTTTAATCATATTTTATATTTTTTATTCAATGTAGAAATATTATTTGATTATTATAAAGTCATGGAAAGATATTTCAAGCGAAAACCTATCTCTGAACCTGAATCAACACAAGCACCTACTCATAAACAAAAAGATCATGGCAGAGAATGTCAAAAATAAAAAAGGAGTAGCTTTCAATTTAAGAGTGATAATCTTCCAGCAGATCTAGGATTAGGAAGACTAGTCATGAGTTATCATCCTAAAACTCGAGATGAAATTAGAAGAGCATATTTATAAAAAGGGCCTTGTCAACCTCATTTTCATGATTTGAAACAAACTTTACAAGGTAATATCATGAGACGATTTAACCGATCTTGATTTGATGAATATTCTACTTGGTTGGAATATTATTACAAAAGAACCAGCATATTGCTTGCGTTGTTATCTTTTTAGATCAAATAGCAAAGAACATGGAGGTCATGTTGATGCTTTTATTGTGGAAGGGTTTACTAATTGGAGAAAAAAAAGAAAAATTGCAAGTGCATGTTGGTGGACCTAATAGTGCTCATAATAAAGCTTGGAATAATTGTCAAGTTTTGATGAATCAAAAACAACACCCTCAAATGATTATGAATAAGTAAACAAGTCAAGCTCGAAGTGATTATCGAGTTTGTTTAAATGTATCTATTGATTGTGTTTGGTTTCTTTTAAAACAAGACTTGCCTTTCTATGGACGTGATGAATCCTGTGATTCTTTAAATCGAGAAAAATTTTTAGAAACTTTAAAGTTTCTTGGCGAGCATAATGAAGATATCAGAAGGGTTACTATTGATAAGTGTCCAGGAAACCTTAAATTAACATCTGCATGCATTCAAAAAGATATTGCTAATGCTTTTGCTACTGAAACCATTAATATCATCATTGAAGACCTTAGTGATGCTTTTTTTTCTATTCTAGTGGATGAAGCTCATGACATATCAACTAAGGAGCAAATGGCAATTGTTATAAGATATGTGAACAAGCAAAGGAAAGTGATTGAGCGATTTTTAGGCATTGTGCATGTCACAAACACTACCACTTTATCACTGAAAGAAGCAATTGAAGCATTATTTTCCAAACATAAGCTAAACATTTCCAGAATACGCGGTCAACGCTATGATGGGGCATATAATATGCAAGGTGAATTTAACAGTCTTAAAACTTTAATCCTAAAAGAGAATGAAAGTGTATTTTATGTTCATTGCTTTGCTCACCAACTAGAGTTAGCACTTAATGTTGTGGTAAAAAATCATGTGTTTGTAGCTTTTTTATTCACTTTGGTGATAAATGTTGTAAATGTTGTTGGCGGCTCTTGCAAACGGCATGACATGCTTATAGAGTCTCAATCTATTAAAGTTTTTAAAGCACTTGAAAATGGTGAACTTGAGAGTGGACAGGGGAAAAATCAAGAAACTACTCAGAAACGGGCTAGGGATACAAGATGGGGTTCACATTATCATACTTTGATTAGCTTAATAAAGATGTTTTCTTCTATAATTGATGTTCTTGAATTTGTCATGGAATATGGAAAGTCAGAGCAAAAAGTTGAAGCTTGCACTTTATTAGATTCATTACAATCGTTTGAGATTGCCTTTTGTCTTCATATGATGAGGAACATATTAGGAATTACTTATGAATTCTCACAAGCACTATAATGAAAGGATCAAGATATTGTGAATGCAATGACTTTGGTTAGGATAGCTAAGCAACGATTGCAAATTATGAGAGATGATGGATGGGAATTTTTGTTAAATGAAGTTTGCTTGTATTGTCATTAAAATAATTTGAATGTTCTTGACATGGATGGTATGCATATCCTTCAAGGACGATCTCGATGCAATGCAGAAAAAATGACAAACATGCATCATTACAAAGTTGAGCTATTTTATGTTGTGATAGATTTACAACTCCAAGAGCTCAATAGTCATTTTAATGAAGTGAATACAGAGTTACTTATATGTGCTTCATGCTTGAATCCAACTAATATATTCATTGCTTATGATAAGGAAAAATTGCTTCGTCTTGCTTAGTTTTATCCTAATGAGTTTTTGTCAGTACAACTTAGTGTTCTTGATAATCAATTAGAGACATATATCATTGATATGAAGTCTAATTGCGAGTTTTTAGGTGTGATTGGAATTGGTGATCTTGCTAAGAAAATGAGAAAAGCAAAGAAACATATTCTGTATCTATTAGTTTACAAGCTTATAACGTTGACTTTGGTATTACTTATTACAACTGCATCTGTTGAAAGAGCATTTTCTGCCATGAAAATTTTGAAGAATCAATTATTTAATAGAATTGGAGATCAATGGATGGCTGATTGTTCGATCACTTATATTGAGAAAAATATTTTTGATAAAGTTGACAATGACATGATTATACAATATTTTCAAGGCATGAAGACTCGTAGAGAACAATTTTAATTCTATTTTATTTTGTAACTTTTATTAATGTAAGTGGTGTTATAGATATTTCTTGTTAACTAGAAAATTTAACTATTGAAACTTTTTTATGTTATTAGTCATTTTATTTTTATGGAAAAAATGTTAAAATTTTTGCCCCCTCTGATTATAAATCTTAGCTTCGTCCCTAGATAAAACCTTACTAAGAAAAAACTCTATGGGGAAAAAATCTTAGTGAAGGAAAAAACGTATATAATTTTTTTTTAAATACGCGTTGAAATATTAAAAACCTTTACCAGGAAAATCCTTTGGGACAAAACCTTAGTTAAAGGGAAAAAGAGTATAGTGCGTCTTTACTCCCCTCAGGAAGACAAGTCTTGAGATCTTTGTGCATTTCAATTTTGTGCATCAATTCTTCAAAATTTGTTGTAGGAGTAGAAAGTATATTGATGAACAAATCAACAATATCATCACTTGACTGATTGAACTTTAATATCACCATTCTTTCGAGAGATCATGAAAGAAGGAAAATTTTTTGTGAAATATATTTTTCTTGTCTCCTCCAACATGTCCTTCTTATAATATTCTAGAAATTTTCAGACAAATAAACTACACGTATTTTTTTATTTTTTTATGAGTTACTAAAATTTTCATGGCTAAAAGAAGTAATAGCAACACTTCATTTTTTGAATTTCATAAAATAATTGTACCTCCACATGCATATGAATGACTTGATTATTATATAACATAATGTGGTTTACACAAGTAACCCATAGCCAATCAAAATTGATTTTGACATGTTATATTATAATCATATACATCGTGCCATGGAGATGTCAAAATATATGTTTAACTCAATTTAATTTTTTCATATCCAAGAAAAACTATATCTTGCTCAAAATTTATAAAAATCAAGTTAAGTATGAGTAGCAAGATACATTAATGTATTTATTGGACTAAGATATGGTACTTTAGGACCAAGAACTCTTCATAATTTTCTCAAAGTGAAAAATGATCATCTTTCCATCAAGTGACCTCACCACTATTCATATAAAATCATTTGAATAACTTAATTATATAGGTAGAGTCATAAGTAAAATTTTATTTATGAATATGCTCGATCTTTAGGCTGAGACAAAAACTTTACATTTTCAATATCTCTATCTCAAACTCTTTTCTTAAGGAATTTATAATCTTTAGAAGTTTTTCAAGATTTCCAATAATGTTCATAAACAAAAAAAAATGTCAAATTCTTATTCAAATATTTCTATAAAAATTTATAAACATATAATAATATTATTAAAATATCCTTTCAACAGATATTTATCAATCAAGAGATCACCTTACTCATGATAATATATAAAGTAAATATCAAAAGCATACTTTCAACAATAAAATACTATAAAAAGAATATAATCATAAAATGATATAATATTTTCTTGGCCATAAACATCATTAAGGTAGTTATATCATATGTACTGAGATTTCTGCAATTCATATAAAAATCTTGAATATATTTTTAGGGGTCTCAATTTGCTTGCTTCAGGCATTTTTTTTCAATATTCCATAGATATCATTATCCAATAATCTATACAGAGCTATATAATATTAGTTGATTAAATTTCTCAAGCATTTCATTTTATACTTCAAGCAACTAGGATCCTTTAGAAATTTTTATATAGATATCTACATCAAGTTAGCTATATAAATAGTCAGCTATTAATTCATTAAACGCATTTAAAATTTTCATAAATTGTCAAACAAATCAAATACCAAATTATAATTGTATCCACCACATAAGGTATTTATCCTTATAATCAATGCAAGTTTTTTGCGGAAAAAAACATATGCAGCAAGTTTGCTTTATATTCTATGACCCCATTTCAATTTCGGACGAGTATCTATTTGCATTTTACTGGTGTCACATTTCTTGATGCACATAAAATTTCAAAATTTATTTTCAAGAAAATTTAAATGTCAAATGCGTTATTCTATTTTAGCCAATCAATTTTTTATCTTTGGAATCAATCTACCATGTTTCAGGTATGCTTTAGATTCATTAACATAGACAGGTTATCTTTCAGGGACTTTAATTATAATAAGAGCAATTTGCAGCTAATATGCGAAATTTAATTATCTCCTTTGGATCAATAAATATTTTCGGCAACTAATTCGCAATATTTCACAAATGAATTATCTTTTCAACTTTTAAATTCACATTGCCTTGTATGAGAATCAAAATATAATAACAATAATTCATTGTCAACGAATTTATTCTTCTAGCTGCTTATTTTCTTCTCATAATGTCTGGATCCATAACAATTAACAAATTTGGTATATATAACTTTCTTATTTGAAAGTTTTAAATATTTAATCAGAGATTATACCTAACATATATTTTTAATCTCCTTTCGAGGACTCATCTTAGTATATTGTGATAGGGCAATTAGAACATATACCACGCATTTAAAATTCCCTGATAAGTAATATTTGGTTCTTTATTCAAAACTAATTATAAAAAGGAGAATTTATAATAATTTATTTAGCTTGATGTGAATAAGTACTATTAAATTTAATAGCACATCTCTCTAAAAATAAGAATCTTCATTCTCATTATAATTCTTGCAATTAATTGTAATTATTTAAAAAATGATATACTAAATCATCTTGAGCATAAATAAAAGCAACAACGGGTTGCCTTATAATTATTTTAATTAACACATGTCATAGTCATTAAAAGCCTTATGTGTAAATTTACCATCATTTTCAAGCTTAAATTGTCTTAATAGCATAATCTGAAATTTGTATTAGTAATCAAATTATTTGCGCAAAAAATCAGGCAAACTTTTGATTACATATTTATAATAATCTTTACAAACTTCAGGTTGCAAATCATGTACTATTTTTTGGATGCATCCATAATATATCCAAAAAAATTCATATATAATTTTCTTTTATACATTTCAGAGAATACAAATAGTTCAATTTGAGCTCTTGGTGATTGCTCAATAATTAATTTATTTTGAGATCAAACTAAACATGAAAATTCATTACATTTGAATAAACTTCTGGTTTTTCAATAAATATCTACATAAGGATTAAATTTTTCTTTTTGCATTATTATTGATCGGGATGGTTCAACTGATCATGCCAAATAATAAAGTACTTATATTTATAGACTTCTCATTTACAATCATATTTATTTCAATTATTATCTATATATGATATCCATTTTGATGAATATCTTTGGAATAATATAAAATTTATTCCTTTAAGTAGTAATACTTGCTCTTCGAGAGCTTTTAAATTTTTTTCTTTTACTACCAAAGTCAAATTTGTCTTTTCATATTTTGGTATACAATAACTAATATCCATATATACCACATTTATTTGTACTATTTCTAGTGGTAAAATTTATTCTTAATAACTCATATGGCTACCACAATTACTAAGATCATGATTTCAACTTTAATGTCATTAATATTTTCAATGACAAGTATATTTTTATCATTATTTACGTCTATGTCCATTTATTGTATTCGCTTCAAGGAATGTTTCATGTCTAGTTAGGCAGATTTCACTATCCTCATGCCTATTATTATATATGATTTCATTCTCTTTAGGGAATAGAACAGATCCAATTAGACGGATTTCATGATTTTTCATTAAGATCTCTTTTATTTTGCTTAACCATAGAAATGATATGAAATAAATTTAAAACATATCTAAAACTTTTCTCTTGATATTACTACTTCAGAAGCATATTCCAAGTATAAATATTATTGACAATCTAGATCAAAGGCTAATAGCTTCAAATATAATAATGACAATATCTTAGAAAGTCAATTCTCAAAATTTATAGAATATAGATAATATACCTAATATATAGCAATAATTATAATAATAACAATAACTTTAATATTGCAAAATTAAAACAATTCATACTTTTGCAATGATAAATGTATCTATTCATGTGAGCTTTTGATGTTGTACCTTTCTTTCAAAACATCCCAAAGAACAAGCGAATATTTAAATATCAAATGTTCAATAAAAGAAAATTATTGGCTTTGCAATATTTTGATTAGATGTTGATTTTTTGTCTCCAAAATCAATGACGTCTTATTCATAATAAATAATTTGTGTCCATAATATAAAGATTATAAATTCAAGATTTATAAGATTTAACAAAGTAAAATAATTGTAGAAAATAAGAAGATCATAATCGAAAATTTAATTATAAAAATATTGAATTAATTGTGAACAATAATAATTAATAAATAGGAGAAATTAGCAATACTTTATCAAAGTATAGCCTATAATATTTTAGAGAGGATTAAACATAAGTTGCAAGAGTAATAAATATAATATCACCATTAAAAACAAATAACGATTATGTACTAATCCATAGGGCCAATAACTAACTCCCTTGGAAATTAACCATGGTTAATAATGCTATTTATAATTAACCTTGACACTTCAATGTCAGTTCAAGCCAAAAACGTACTTTTAATTTACGAGAACTATATATATATTTATACTGTTGTTCAAATCAATTCATAATAATTAATTAATTTAGGTTTTTAAAGCAAAATCAAAGAATCATGACGTTAACCACAAAGTGTGATTAAAATTTGTGATTCCTACCGCAACAAATTAGATTATAAATTAATAACATTGATATAATTTTCAAAGCCATAAAAAAAATACCCGTTGAATGTTAATAAATTTAACCACATCAACCTTAATTTTAGTCGTTGCAAACCACAAATTATCTCCTCTTTGAAAAATTTAATTTAGAAAGCAATTGCAATTGGTAGAATGAAATCCAAGTGGTAGAACGAATCGTATTGATAATGTGTTATAAAATAACATAAAAATAGAGAGAAAAAGAGTATCATATTATTAATGAAAAATCACATATATACAAGTACAGTAGTAAAACCCTAATAGAGTCATCTACAAAGCAGAAATATAGAGTTCGCAATAGTTAAAACTACAGACTTATAGTCCATATATGATATTCACTTATGTCATAACAAATAAAAATAATAATAGTAACAATAATAATAAGGGGAAAATTACCAAGTGATTAAGAGTGGCTTTGGTATGAAAACTCTGTCTATCACCTATGACTCTCTTTTTTACAGTGGACAAATGGCAAAAATGTTGAAAAATGGACGAGAAAATAGTGTATTTTTTTAAAATATGAGATATGCTAATTATTTTTGGCAAAATAGAGGGGTAAAATCATAACTTTATTTTAGATCTTTAAAAAGAAAAATTAAAACTAAGACAATAGGTAATTTTGTAATTTTATCATTAATAGTGCAATTTGAATTTCCTTTCAATAACCCTCATTTCCTCTCCTTTTGGACAAAATGCTACCTAGTGGGTCCGGATGAGTTTTAGTATAGTTTTTTCTTTCGTCCTCGATTTTACTTCACGTTTCCAAACAAGAAAAAAAAAAATCATTTTCTCAAGTTATTTTCCACCCAAATTTTCCTTCCCTCTAAAAAATCCTTCTACCCAAACACGGTATAGGAAAACTGTGTAATCCACGTGCCACGTGCTAAGGGTAGCATTGTGGTGAATTCCAACTGTGTTAACCCAAATTTCAAAATCGTTAGAAAGTATATATATGGAAAATAATGTAATATCAGAATCTCAATCTTATGGCAATATGTAGATGCTTCAATTCATTTCATTACCTGAACACAATACTTGGGAGATTCCAAGCCTATAATTGGAAGCTCTTGACGGGAGAGTGTGTCAGAAAGACGGGGGAGGAGAGAAAGCGTCGTGCATGGCGGTGGCGATCGGTGTCTGTCAGTGGTGGGGGCTACGGGTCATATGCGTTTACTATTCAGTCCTCATCAATACAAAATAGAAACAAAACCATACAAGGATATTTAAGTGAATTCAACTCTATGTCGATAACCACAATTCAAAACTCTCCTATTCTCTCACGGGGTCTCACAAGAGATGCCACTGGGAGAAATTAGAGACCTCTTTTTGAATGAGGAATCAAGGCACGGAGAGTTGTGGGTTAGACCTTAGTTTGCCTGCCCTAGTTGAAGAGGAATCATCGTCTTCTCATTCTTCAAGCTTGACTCTGGATTTGAGATTGGGCCTTTGAAAAATGTAGTAATTCTTGTATCATTGTTTGGATGCTCCAAAATTGGGGAGCTCAATGTAGCAATATATATATATATATATATCTGAATCCTTCTATATTAGTTTTATTACCCTTGATTGATGATTGCTTCACTTACCCATTGTTTTAATTGAAAATGTCACGTATCGATTTAAGTATATCAGTATGTCCTTGCCTGTATACATATTAACAGAACGATAATTTCGTTGAATAGAAACAAACTATAAAGATAGAAGAGTGTCATTTTTAAAATGCAATGATCTAGTTAACTATGAATAAATGTATTTTTAATTATTTAATTTTATTGAATAAAATAAAAAATTATAGTTTATACTGTATAAGTATATTAAATATGGAAAGAATATAATATTTTTGAGGATTTTAATTTTATTAAATGGAAAAAATAAGGTAATTTAATTTTGATTGGTATATTAATTTTCTATTATAATCTAAATTATACTGGATAAATAAGATATTATATTATATACTAAAATAAAGTATATATTAAATATGGTAACAATATAATATTTTTAAGGATTTTAATTATATTGATTGAAAAAATAAAAGTAATTTAATTTTGATTGGTTATACTATAAAAGGTACATATTAAGTATATATAGGAAGAATATAAAGTAGGCCAAGAAAAGCTCAGTATTCTTTAAGGTTTTCATATTATATAAAGGCAGACTGAGTGCAAGCAAGGCCGTTCAATAAATAGAATGCCAAAAATGTCAGTACACACTCTAAAGTGATGTCAACAGTTTGTAGTAAGTTCATGGAATATGTTCACACTTACTCATGTGCTGCAAAAGAGAATTTGCTTTTCTTTGACCTCTGTTGGTTCCACATCTTGTAATCTCTATCAAATGTTCATAAACACCATATTGAAGTGCAGCCAATACGAAAGATGAATTATTTAGCCCCAGCTCGAGAAGAACGGAAGTTGCACATTCCTTGTTCTTTGGAGTCCCATTTCTAATAATTTCAACAAGAGTTTTTATGAAAGATAGCTTTCCAATTTCACTTCTCCCATCAGGATGTGAGGCAAGGAGTGAAAAGATTGATAGGGCTTCATCAATCATGCCTACATTTTCATCCTCTAGTAGATGGAGCAATGCTGGTATAATACCAGCCTTAATTGCCCTGAATTTGTTGGTTTGGTTCAAAGATAAGTTGAAAAGTGCAGTTGCAGCATCCTTTTTACCTCTGGTTGTACCATTTTGCAAAAGGTTCACCAAAGGAGGGATTCCATTCAAAGATCCGATAATTACTTTGTTCTCATCAAGCATTGACAAGCTAAATAAAGCTGCTGCCGAATTTTCTCTAGCCTCTTCCGTTCCATTTTGCAATATTTCTATTATAGCTGAAATGGCTCCTTCTCTTGCTATAAGTCTTTTGTTGGCTTCATCAATTGACAGGTTCAACAGAGCTGTTACAGCTTGTTCTTGAACAATTGAGTCTTGATAGGACAATAACTGCACTAGAAGAGGGATTGCTCCAACGTTGGCAATCAAAATTCGGTTGTCTGGATTTTCTTTTGATAGCATACGGATTTTCATAACAGCTTCTTTCTGCACATCAATCTCAGAAGAGGCCAGATTTTGGACCAAGCAAGAGATTTTCTCTATAACTTCAGCCAGAGAGCCATCGCAACCCGCACAAGCATTCTTCTTAGGCAATTCATAGTTATTTTTCTGGCACCATTGTAATATTAGATTCCGCAGTGCAAAATTTGGTGCCAAAGACAAATGATCCAAGGTTTGTCCAGTCTTTGGGCAGGTCCGATGATTAGAATTCAACCACTTTTGTATGCTTGCCCTTTCATAAGTCTGAAAAGAGAAAAATTATGCTTTCAGATATCAACAGGGACTGTTTTACACAATGACTTCAATTTTTCTATCAGAAATAAAAAGAAAATTTTGAAGTTTCACTTATGCAATGAGTATACAATTTTTCCACACTAGCAATTTGCAGTACCGAGCAATAAAATTGTCATACTCTGAATCAAAATTATTGAAATCATAATACTCAGTAAAATATCTCTAAAAGCACGCTATGCAAGTTGTACAAGCAAGCATACTCCATTCATTGGTCCATTTTAAGCGCAATTTTAAAAATGTTGCAAAGTGAAAGCAAGTTGAAACTAATTATTAATTGTAGTCTGGCTCATGAACTATCAAGCGGCTCAAATCAGTATGACAAATGATTTGTCAAGATAAAACTAGTTTCTATATCACAACAAGGAATGTATAGAAAGAATGTAGCTGGTCGACATAATATTACCTGTCCTGTTGCCACAATAACGGGATCCATCATGATCTCCAGAGTAATTGGACAAAGGAATTCATGAGGAATTAGCAAAGATTGACACCTCTGAAATCCTTTTGAAGAGATAGGACCATCAAGCTCTATGTTTTCATCAACACCTGCAATGTGTTTGAGTTTTCCTAGCAGATCGGTTATTTGTTGCATGCTTTCAGCATTCCGCACATCTCTCCGTTTGATTAGTTTTCTAACAGCTACCGTTTCAGCTTTCAAGTCTGCAATAGTATGCAGTTCTAACTTGTTGGCCAGTCTTTCTAGTATTGCACTGTCTACATTTCTGTTATCCTTTTTAGAAAATACAACCATTAGATCCATTGCTAGTTCTATATCCTGTGTGTCCGTTCGCCTCTTCGCCCTTTTAAGTTGCATACGCATGAGCTCAACCTGAATTGAATCAATAAACAAATATGCGTGTAAAAACCATAATTTCCCATCAATCTTCTGTTCTTCATCAAAATATTGTCAGTCAGACAATTTAACAAACACCTTGCAAAGTTAAAGTACCAAATTACCATCAAAATAGGCTAGCATGATAAGCCTTTCTGCAGGCCCCAGTGACAATGCTGAGTTTACCAAAATCAAAAATCAAATATGTTCTAGTCAAGGTAAGAGGGCCAAATTTTGAGCACCTCAGCTCTAGAGGTTACAGTTTAATTCGTGAAAGTGAGATATATGAAAATTGGGAAAAACAAAATTAATTTTCACCTTGGGCTGCAAATCTTCCTTTAATAAGTAGATTTAACCAAAATGGTATTGACAGTAACTCATAATTGAAGAGCACCTAAAAAAACTAATAATATATATATATATAAAAGAAACTCACTTGTTCTTTAACTTCATCTGACATCCCAAAATCATCATAAGGCATATCGTCCAAAGCCTGATTTAATTTATCATATACAGCATAAAATCTACCCATCACTGCATCACTTTCCAGTGCCTGATATCAAAAAGATAAAAAGAGAGCGATGAATATCACTAACCCAGATAAATTAGTGGCAAGATTTTAAATTTAAAAGAACAAAAAAGAAAAAGAAAAACCTCAAGCATGAACACTAACCATATAAATCTTACTTCCACAGCTACATTTCTTGAGCAATTTCTTGGCAAGAAAAAGTGCTTTCTTCAAATTAACCAAACAATTCAAAACCTCACTTGAAATCAACTCGTTATTAGTCTCTTTCATATCTTCCAAAAGAGGCAGCAACAACTTCAATCTTCTAACCAAGTTTAAGCATTCTTTCCTTCGTGTTTCCCTGTACCCTGCATAAGATCCAACAGTCTCAATCACATCCATCATATCTCTAATCACATTATTCATATCTCCACCGTTAGATGAACTTGAAACACCCCCTTTGTTCTCTCTCTCCATCATCATCTTCTCCCTCTCCATTTCTCACTACTACTGCTACCAACCGAGCTCAGAATCCTCAAAGATCTTAACAAGTTATCAAATATATCGCTAATGAAGTAACTTAATTATTTATAAGAGCAATGATTTTATAATGCAAATCCAAAACGTAGAATACAAAAAAGAATAAAGAAAATCAAAAGCCACGAGGCCGAAATGACGGGACAAATAGCGCTGATCTCTCTCAACGCAAAAATTAATAAATGGAGTAGCAAACTTAAGCGTGTCAAGTTGGGGTTTCCCTCTTTTTTTTTTTTATTATATCTAAAATATTAAATTATTATTTACCAATGCTATAAAAGGTGAAGATAAGCATACAGTTTGGTCAATTTCATTACATCAATCAGTTTAATTTGGTAAATTTATAGTTGGATTTTAGTTCTAATTTTGAATATATTCAGTAATCAATTATAATTAGGGTTAATTTGAATTTAACCGTATTAATTAAATTAACTAAAATAAAATGAGATCATTTTAATATTTAAAATTAAAAAATAAATATTAAAGTTAATTTAATTAAAATATCAAAACTAATTTACACTAACGTAAATCAATTGATTAATTTAATTTCTGTTTCCTTTTATTTGTTAATATAAAGGTTAATTCGATTATATTTTGTTAAAAAACTTGATTCAAATCAAGCGAATCAACCAAATTTTCACTGATAAAAGAGCATTATAATATAGCCATTGATTGTAAATTACTCATATTCAAATTAAAAATTTAAATATACATATTTATTTTAAATTCATTTAAATTTTTTAATATCTAAACGAAATTATTAATAATATTTTTATCTCAATAGTTCCAAATCCAAAATATCTCACCGCTATTCATATTGACATTATTTTAAATCAATCGGTTTTACTTATTCAATGTTTAAATTAAATTTATTTAATTTAGCAAAATTTTCAAAAAATTAAATAGATGTCATATTTATAGTAGAAACTAAGAAAATATTTAATTATGTTTCATTTAAAAAAAATAAAAAATTAACGTGAAGAAATTTGATTTTATTTTTTTATTTTTTTACAGAGATGAAGAATGGTTAGTGTTTGGCGGGGATTTGGGGTTAAAGAAAAAGGTAATATTTGAAAAACAGTTACAATTGACGCGTTTTTAGAGCAAAAGGACATCGACAAAAGATGACGCGTCTGCTTCACGTGCAACCACTGGGTCGCATTCCATTCTCTGTCTGCTTTTGTGTTTTACAGTGCTGTCCCACAATTGTATCTTCAAGGTCCCTATTTTTCTAAAACAAACACAAATATTTCGTACCAGATCCTTTCAAGACAACAAAATCTACGAGTGCCGGTTTCAAATTTTGTAACTTTAACTCGAAATTTTATGGATGCATTTGAATTTGTAAAATTTAATAATATTATATATTTTTCTTTATTAATATTAATGATGATGGTAATTTTTAAAATATATAAAAAATATTGATTTGATAGGTATATAATATGACTTTTAAAATAATAATTTTTATAAATTTTAAATATTTAATTTGTGTTGAATTAATTTAGTTTTAAAGTGTTTTTTCAATTAAAATAAAAGTTGAGGTGTCATAAAATTAAAATAACAAATTTTAAGAACGAATTTATGTATTTTGCACAATTATTTTAAAATCAAATTTCAATGTATTATATGTATAAATATAAATAATGTTAAATAGTAAATAATTATATTTTATAATTAAAAAATATATTTGGCATAAAGTAAATCAAAATGTTTTAAATGCTCCCATGTATATTATTGATAAACTCCACAACATTAAACTTATTAGGGGCATTATAGACATTTTAACTCGCTACTATGAAAATTATAGCCCAACACTATATAAATACAAATATATCATTTAAGCAACTAAATTAACTATATTATATATTTTCAAAAAAATAAATTAAATATTATATATATAAAAACAAGTTTTCTCGAATATGATTTTCACTGATTGCAAGTAAATGTAATTTAATTTATATATATAATTTTTTTTATCTTTATTAGATAAATAATCTGTAAAAGGAATAATAAATTAATGTTATAATTTATTTTTAAATGTCCAAATCAATAGTCTTTTATCATTTTTAGATGTACACATACATCCAAGTGTCCATATTTCTTTATTTTGAATTGGACCTATGAATAGTCATTTTTGTCCTTTGACATTGGTAATTTGTTAAAAATTTAATGATAATATGAGCATTAAAGTAGTACCTCACATAAGAGTTTATGAATTAATATAGAGGAATGTCACCAAAGTGATTCTTTTGTAGAGATTTATAAGCTATTGTTTACATGATGTATATGAGATTTATAAAGTAGTATTTGCGAAATAATAATAACTTAAACATGCATAAAAATAAAAAGAGAGCAAAAACTCAAAACTGAATTCTTCTTTTTTGCTCATTATACGTTTTTTGCGGGTTAGGAACAAATTAATTATTTTCTATTTAAATTTGTTATCCAATTCATTTTAGCGCTCATTTTAAGAAAACGTACACATTTGTTCATCAAAGGGTGATTTTTGGTAAAATAACTTCATTACATGTATTTCCACGTCTTTGTCTGCCACTATCTTATTATTCTCCCATTATTAAAAATTTTTTCATAAACTAAATAAGGGTAAAGTAGTCTTTTTAATTTGGCATTATTTCCAAAATTATCAAATGAGGTAATTTTTCTTATCTAAATAGAACATCCAAAATGAAAAGTTTTTCTATCTAAATAGTACAGAGAAAGTATTTTTTATAGTGTTCAGTAACATAATATTTGAATTAACTTTTAAATATTAAAATAATATTTTATAAAAAAATTAGCTCATATCACATTTATCTTTTAATATTTTATAAAAATTTATTTAAACAGTTAATAGCTAAATGCATCTAAAATAGTTAACAATTATCAAAACGACCTCAACTGGGTAGTCAAAACGCTCAATACTAATTTTTATAGTATTAAATACACAGTATCTTAACTAGTTTTTAAAAGTTAATAATACTTTATAACAAATTTACTCATTTAAAATTTAACTTTTAGTGTTTTATTAAAAAATTTAAATAATTAATAATTAAACACTATAAAAATAATTAATTAATTAATAAAATAATTAATTTTATCGAATAAATCCTTTAACTCGTGGGGGCTGAGCCCCGGAAATCAAGACAACTTTTGACATTTTCCTGTGGCAGCTTGAAATTTTCTGACAATGAAGTGTCGATCAAGTTGGTGAAAATTTCCTCAAGTTAGGAGGCAAATGTCTTAATTATGGAGCTGGCACTCATTAATTTCAAAATTCAGTGATGGCCAAATCAAGAAGAAGATGACTTTGAATTTGGTCGATGCAAGTCTTCTTGGGCCATTGGAGTCAAACTTCAACGAGTAACCGACAGATGCAATGACACGCAACGAATAACCGACAGATGCAATGACATAATATATTTTAAATAATTTAACAGAATTAAATTTCAAGAACTCATCACAGTATTTATCTATACTAAAAATATAATAATTTTATTTATCAAATAAGAGAGATATAATTGTAATGATGACCAAACTTAAGGTCTAAATACTTATTTACTCCTTAATAAATTGATTTTTATAGATTAATACTTTTAGGCATTTACTTAATGTTTGTTAAAATACCAATTAAATGCTTTATTATAAATATAAATATAAATTAATATGATACCTTAAAAATTGAAAATAACTATTTTTGTATTGAATAAATATTTTTTACAATTTAAATTTACTTTAGCTCTAAAAATATTTATAATAAAATGAAATTTATATTTTCTTTTACCTCCTCGTCTAGATATAGAATATATTTAGTTGGATATAATCAATTATATAATAAAATGATAATTATATTACATAATTAATTATAACGTTTGAATGAATGTTTTTTATTTCACCCTAAAGCAATGGTGATTGCAATTGTGTTCCTTATTACTTAAAATGTTGATTATTACATAAAATTTATGAAATGCAATTATTAACCATCTTAAGAATTGAGAATTGAGACAATTCGAGAATTGGGGCGCTTTGCTATGATTAATTGGGGATATATGTATTGCAAGAGAAATAATTATATTTGAATAAGGATATTCAAAATACTATCTTATCTGATAATTAGAGTTTATATAGAAATTTAATTTCAGTGTATATATATATATATTATTTTTTTATATATTTTATTATTATATATTATTAGTAATCACCATTTATTTTTTATATTTATTTGAAAATATATAATATAATTAGCATTACTATCAACAAGCATACCACCACCACCATCACTCTATTGCTACCGCCATCATTCCATCACATTATTATTAATACAGAAGACATATTTGACCCTAAAACTATTCGTTATATTATGTATGAAAGGTTGTTTAGATTTATAAATTTATTTAAACTTAAAAAAAAATCAAAAGAAGGTGGTTTGAAAAAGACATAATATAACAAAATAAAAGTCAAAGTCACAAGAAATTTAAATTTTTTTCATTTATTTTCGTTGAATAAATTAAATTACAATATAAAATTATGACCATTTTAATATTTAGTGCTTTTTCATTCTATTTTTTCCGTTCCTATAATAAAATAAAAGAATAAAATATAATTTTTATTATGTAATGGTGGTTGTGGTAGTCATGGTAGAGTGATTAAGGTAATGGTGATAAAGCAGTGATTATGGTAGAGTGGTAGCATTAGTGCTAGTGGCGGTGCTGAAGTGGTGGTGATAGTGAAAGAGTGGTGGTGGCGGTGATTGTTGAGGTGGTAATAGAAATGGTGATGATGGTGGAGTGATTGTGGTGGTAGTCCAATGGTAGTGGTAGTTATAGAGTTTTAATTGAGATGACTTGATGTAATTAGTATTATATATATATTTGATGTAATGGACAATACAATTTTTTTTTATATATAATAAATATTTCATCGTAATGAAAATTACATATATAATTTCAATTACATGACGCTGTTAAAAACAAATCTAACCAAATAATATAATTAATTATGTAATATAATTTTCATTCGATTGATTATAAAATACTAAACATAACCCACGTATATCCTGGATTATATCAACAAGTATAAGTAACTTACACACTGACTTGGCCTCATTTACAATAATAGAATATCAAAGCTGAGGCAGAGATGCAACGGTATGGCATAGGAAAGGACAGCACAGTAGCAATTCACATTAGCAATTGCTCGGTACTCGGTAGAGTTGAGGCTTTCAAGAGAGCAATTCTCTCTTCTGCCCCGCGGGATGCCAATCATATTTGTGACATGGTGAAATAAAATTGACTAAATACATAAATTCATTCCTCTCCCTATTTAAAAAAAAAAAAAAAAAACTTTTAACACTTTTAATTTTTATCTTGATATATTAAACACTTTAATTTATAAAATTACTCATATTAAATATTTCAATTGAAAACATATCTCAATGTATAAAATTAGATATTTATTACATAATTAAAAAATATAAAATTTATTATTCTAAATGCTGTACTCACCACATGAAATTAATATTTTATAAATAAAAGTGAATACCCTGAAGCAGTTGGCATTGCAAGGTGTGAAATGTGTTAGATTACTAAAAAAATAAAGTTTAAAATACCACAAAATCAATTTTAAAGTGCAAGAAGCCACAATTTTTTTTTTCAAAGTTGAAGGGATTAAATTATATATCAGTCCAAATGGAATTCTTCTATTTTTCAGAACCAAAATGTGTCCATCCTACATGGTAACAGTTTTCCTTGTGCTGATAAAAGTTGATCATCAAATTAGGGCTAGTTTGATACTGTTATGGTCCCGACTAACGGATCTAATTATGGGTCAATGGGTAGTAGGAGGGGCTAGAGTTTGAGTGTTTGGGTTAAAGTGTTTCCTTGAGTGACCTATGGTGGAAGGCAAGAAAAGTCAGACTCGTTAAAAAGATCCTGAAACCTCAGTCAATAATACTTAAATTGGGTTTTAACTGTCCTCTTTATTTCATCAGATTACAGAAATAACTACTCCCTATATACAAGGAGCACTACTTTTATATGAGCACTACTTTTATATGGAAGAATAACCTCCCACTAACAACAAGAAAATAGAGAAATGGAGGAATACCCTCTTACAATGTAGGAATATTGAAACAGAATCAAAACAGAAAGAACAATTACTGCTGACTAATTCAGCAACTCAATTACTAGTGACTTGGACTTAAGACCATGGGTATAACGGGAATATATTTGTAGAGGTTTGGTAATAGATACCGTCATTCCCAATAGCAGATTTTGAATAAAAAATTAGGAGGAATTCTCAGGCAAATAAATAATAGATTGTTGCAATATGCTTTTTACGAGTCTAGAGCTGATTAACCTCTAATACAGCCAGTAAACACAAATTAACATTAAATATGAATCCCAATCAATCAATTTTTCCATTTTGTTTCCAAATTTGCTGTCTATTACAAGAATCAGCGCACTGAAGAGCTTTGTAAGAATTGGTACACTATCAAAGGCCAGAAATGCTACTGCTCATACCCAATTATTTACATCAACATAGAGAGGAACTTCAGACCTGCGGTGTCGGTTTCATATTCTACAATTGGCAGCTGCACGAGAAAGCAACATTAAAGAATGGAACGCCATAATTCTTATTAACTGGTTCTGGTTCATGATTATATCAAATTATACTTACTGCAGTAAACAAATTGGTTGAGATCAAGAGTAACTCTGCCTTGCTTAGCTGTATCAAATGAATTGAAAAGATTCCTGCAACAAACCGGATAATAAATTATAGTCCGTCAAACGGACAGCATTATCTAGGGATGGCAATGGGTTGGACACCTTCAAAAATTGCCTTACCCTACCCAAACCTGTTTAAATATATGAAATATAAACCTGTCCTAAATCCATTTAAAATTATACTTGCAATACCCAAATCCGTTTAACATTATCTGTCTTCATCCCAAACCCATGTAAGATCTATACAGTACACAGTGTAATCATAATACTAATAAGAAATACTAATTGTACTAGATATAACTACAATACCAAGTATAACTAGAGATGTCATAATTACAATATTATTAAGAATTAGTTGTTATAATACCATCAGGTGTAATACTAGATATATTTATTAATATTACTAGGCATTATACCTATTCAATATTATGATACTGGTGTAATTATAATACGAAGTATAATTATGTGGCTACAATTATAATTATAATTAGAAAGGCTATAATTATAATAATATTAGAATAACAGTGATAGTTAGAATAGTTATAGTACTATTGTAATTATATAATGACTTAATTTTAGAAATGAATAATTAAACATTTATGAATGTCATATTATCAATATCATTAAGCTTTAAACGGGTTAAGTGGGCAGTGGGTACACAAGCTACTAAAACCAAACCTGATCCAAAATCATGGATAGTAAAAACACTTCTCATACCCATCCAAAACCCATTTATCAATACCCAAACCCATAATAAACGGGTCAAGTTGGGTCAGGAACCCCAAAAAACCCGACCCACTGCCATCCCTAGCATTATGAAATGTTAACCTTCAATTATTAGACTTTGTTTGTAAAAATTGGCAAACTCCAAGTTTTATGTGACACATGAGCCAAAGATTTTCATGTGTGCAATCCTTTGGTTGAATATAGCTTTTAAAGATGAAAGCCGTCACTCATGAGTCCAAGTTCAATGCAATACATGCTTTTTAACATATAAATTTTTGTTACGTAATTGCCGTGATAAACTTCAGGCAGTCTATAAACATAGACATTGGTGAATGCACTAAGATGGATCTATGAGAACATACCTAGCAGACTGTAAAAAGATACAGACAGAGATGAAGTCATCTAAACGAAATTTTCCACTCTTCTTTTCATCAAAGCTCTGAACAAAAAACAAAAGTATTGAGTAATGCAATTAATTAGTAACCAAAAAAAGAGAGTATTCTCTGAGCCATCAACAGGAAAGTTAAGAATTCAACATCAGTAACTTATATATTCACAGGAAAGACAACCAGCCAACAATCTAGTTGGATCTAATAAAAGACATTCAATAATTTGCATACAATCTAACATCAAGCCTCCTCTTTAAAGAATGATAGGCTCCATCCAAATTATCTTTGTAAGAAAAATTTATGATCTAAATTGCAACATAGAAGTAGAACCCTGACCTCACAAACTGTGCAAAACGCCGGAAAGTCAATTGAGAAACCAATTTTCACCAATCCCTGTAATCAAGCTTCAATAGTGAGAACTAGATAAATATTGGAAGTTGGGATGAGTAAAATACACTAGTATCCTTTAATTCAAAAGAAACATGCAAAAGCAAGAAAGATCATACTAAAGAGTAAAAATGTTACCAAACCCCTGCAAGTATATTCCCGTTATACCCATGGTCCTAAGTCCAAGTCACCAGTAATTGAGTTGCTGAATTAGTCAGCAGTAGTTGTTCTCTTTCTGTTTTGATTCTGTTTCAACATTCCTGCATTGTAGGAGGGTATTCCTTCATTTTCCTATTTTCTTGTTGTTAGTGGGAGATTATTCCTCCATATAGAAGTAGTGCTCCTTGTATGTAGAGAGTAGTTATTTCTGCACTTATATATATTCGGCAAATCTTATGGAAAAAAGAGGACGGTTAAAACCCAATTTAAGTCTTTTTGACTGAGGTTTCAGGCTCCCTTTAACGAGTCTGACTTTTCTTGCCTTCCACCATAGGTCGCTCAAGGAAACACCCTAACCCAAATACTCAAACTCCAGCCCGGGACACAAGAGCCTCAAACTGATTCTGGTAGTCCGCGAAAGACCCCGTTTGCTTCAGTTTAGCTAATTCACCAAGTTTGTTGTTGCGGATTGGAGGCTCAAAACAGAGGTTACATTGGTGAGAAAACTCAACCCAAAAGGGATTCGGAATGTCCTCCAGCAACTGCATGTACCAAAGTTGGGCAATTCCTTCGAGATGGTATGAAGCTAAACTGACCATCTCTTCTTCCGGAGTTTGTTGGTGCCGAAAGAAGTGTTTGCAACGGTTTAGCCATCCCAAAGGGTCATCTTTCCCATCATAGCGAGGAAAATCCAGTTTTGTGAATTTCGGTACAAACGAGCTTCCTCCAGATTTTTCAGAATTTGCAGTACCCGAAATTCCCTTATCTCTCCATAAGCTTGCTGGACTTCCAGCGCTACTGGTTTGGAAATCCTTTTTAGTGGATTCCCATTCCTGAGTTAGAGCATCGAATTTGGCATGCAGTTCCTTGTTGGATTGTTGCTCAGTTAATAACAAGTTAAAGAGCTTAGCCAGCTGGTTTTGAACAGAATCTCCCATAACTGTTGGCTCTGATGCCAAACTGTGGTCCCAGCTAACGGATCTAGTTATGGGTCAATGGATAGCAGGAGGGGCTGGAGTTTGGGTGTTTGGGTTAGGGTGTTTCCTTAAGCGACTTATGGTGGAAGGCAAGAAAAGTTAGACTCGTTAAAGGGAGCCTGAAACCTCATTCAAGAAGGCTTAAATTGGGTTTTAACCGTCCTCCTTATTCCATCAAATTTGCTGAATATATACAAATGCAAAAATAACTACTCACTACATACAAAGAGCACTACTTCTATATGGAGGAATAACCTTCCACTAACAACAAGAAAATAGGAAAATGGAGGAATACCCTCCTACGATGCAGGAATGTTGAAACAGAATCAAAACAGAAAGAGAACAACTACTGCTGACTAATTCAGCAACTCAATTACTGGTGACTTGGACTTAGAACCATGGGTATAACGGGAATATACTTGCAGGGGTTTGGTAACAAAAAACAAAATAAAATTAGATGATAAGTATATTCTATTGGTAATAATACTCGACATCTAAACTTCATCCATTTAGTTACAACACGGAGACTCTATTCTTTAGAAACTACCTCATATACATCATCAGTAAGAAGATACCCACGACCCCTGTAAAAAGTCAAAAGTGAGACTATTTAGATATAGCCATAAGTTCATGTCAAATGCATGCTAAGAATAAACCACAATGCAACCATTAGATAAAGTATTGACTCAAACATAGATTTTATAGAATTAAAATAAAGTTAAAATATACTAAAACTTTGCACAATTTATTAACATGTGTGGTCTTGATTGTTGCCAGTGAAACTACAAGGAGCTAAACATAATACACACTGACCAAAACCAATAAGCAATCACAGAAAAGTGATTAAAGGACCGGATACAATTATAAGCTACCTGCAGACACAGTCTCTAACCATATATCTTTTATCATAAATAAAAAGAAAAATGAGAGAGACTATAATTTCTACAATGATATGTGTCTTCAAAGGCAAGAAATTGTTTTCTTAACAAAGAAAAATAATAGATTTACTGGACCCAAAAAATCTGAAGAAAAATTGTTCCATGGCCGAAGAGATATATGAAGCAAACTTAAATCATGCGACAGCATGCTTACAAGATAGGAGATAAAAGAAAGTTTCAGTGCAACATAGTGCTAATTACCTCTCTACATCTGAGAAGGCATGTTGAACCTGCAAAAATATTGGAAGTACTTAAAATTCAAATAGATGTCACAAAAACTTCAAGATTTGCTTCTTTCTTCATTTGTTATACATCAGAAATGAGCAAGTAACTAGCTTTCGCTTTAAAAGAAAGAGATAATAACAGCAATGACTTTCTGCTCAACAATGAACTATGTAATGAAAAAACCACAAGGTTCAGTGCACATGCATAGAGCTTTAGCAACCAGTTGACCTATGCCTAAGCACAGTAGTGGTATGGCGGTGTTTGGAGAGAAGTGGATCAACCAAGAATTTTTGTTCTTTTTTCAATGAGTTGATCCGCTCAAGACAAAAAAATTTTCACATGCTTTTCATCTCCTAACAGCAGCTAACCAAAGTGTTTGTAAAGACTTTCCAAACAGAATAAGAACTAATAAATTAAACGAATCAAAAGCTATTACTTGCCCCAAACCCTTTTATGTTTTGCCAAACGCAGCCAAGCAATAACCCGTAACTTCATTAACTACAATTCCAGCTATTGCATTCAATGGATCATAAGAAAAGGATGATAGTCCTCCCATCCCTGTCACTGACAATACAAAAGAAGCTATTCCAGTGTGCTTCCGCTGGATGGACCCTTTGCAAATCAGACATTTTCTTTCTTCATTGAATAAACCAAAAGCCCAATAATCTGTCTGCTTCTACATTATAATCTAGATATTCAGATTTAGCTGCAGAAAATTAAACTCAGTTCCATGATTGTAGCTTGGCATCCTAATCTCAAGCTATTTTTTATTTTTCAAATCAATTCTAGAGTTAGCGATCAGCCCTTAGTAGGAGATACTGCAACCTTGCTGAACAGTCTTGATTAGTTGCTATCAATATTAGTGCCTAATGGCCTCCAAAATAATATAGCTCCAAGCCAGAAAATAGCTTTACCCTTATTCCTCCATGACCGATTTCTATATTAAATAAAAGCTGCTTCTGTAGAAAGCAAATGGATTTTATTTGCAAAATATAAACCCATATAGCATCGTTGCTCATTGTCATTATTTCTCATACCCAGCTGCATTGTGTCTGAACGAATCATGCCCATACTTCTCTCGATGAAGATGCTCAACTCTTGAACAAGTTGACATCAGTCTATACTCTAAATTAGAAAAGAAAATTTCTTCCTAAGCAACATTCTCAACCTGTGTCCATGTATCTGATCCTCGCTAGCTTCTGCTATGATTTAAGTGGATAAGAATTGGCTCATTTGGGAAAAGCAATGCTGAGCGGAAAGGGGAGGTTTACAAAATGGGGAATGATCAAAGTGGGGTTGGCTTCAACAATGTAGAGATTCTGCAAAATCACATACGTCATATTCTTAAACATTATTAAACAAAGGGAAGGTTAAAAGTGAGCAGTTCAAACATAGCATTAAAACAGGACTTTTGAAGTGGAATGAGTCTTCACTGATCTTAAATACCACCTAAGTGGAAGCGGGAGGTTTACAAAATTTTCACTCCGTTCACTCAAACATGTGGCAGCAAGTGTTTGTTGATGAGGAAACATGCATATAAGATTAACAAGATAGGAATGGAAATACTAATGGAAGTGCTGAAACCTGGAGCTAATAATTAATGGGCTACACTCATATGAAGATTGAAGTGGCACCAATGGAAGTTGTTTCAATATTGCATTGTAGACCACCAGATGTGACACTAAAGAGGATTAAGCACACTGACTAGTAAGAAATACGAAAGCAAACAGCAGAATTAAGCCAGGTGGTTTAGATTTAAGCCAGGTGAAATGGAAGAAAAGTACCCATATAACCAATCAAGATTTTTCTTCATTAAGATAGATTATCTGTCTGACAAAGTGAATACATTGATATAAAGAACCGAGATTATCTGTCTGACAAAGTGAATACATTTATATAAAGAACCGAGTGTACAGCTAGAATACTAAAACACTAGAAACACAATAAATTTGCTTCATCATGGAATGAAATTGAGAACTTAATGAGCATAAAACTAACACCCCATATATATAATCCAACTAATCATTTTTTAATTTTATACAAGCCTAAGAGATTTTGTATAACATTGAAAAATCCAACATATAACTTTATTATGTTGAACACATTAATTAACACAGGTTTCAAACATACATAATATCACAAAAAAGAAACCAATGATTGGTGTGAATTATACATTTCAAATTTCTCTCAATAGGAAAGAGAAAAGTTGATGATAGAAGCACAGACCTTTAGGAGGAACTTATTAAGAGCAACGAATTCTGCATAAAAGATAGAGATTTAGATCAACCAAGATTTATTTAAAAAAGGAAAAGCACAAATATGGAATATAACTTGAAAACTATAACTTGCTAATAAAGAAAATAAAAGATACCTTCAAAGCTCATAGTCCCATTCCTATCAAAATCATACATCCTGCCCAAAAATAACAATAATAATAATAAAGAATGAAGCTTTGAAGCCATACATGCATACACATATCCATTAAACTGAATTAAATCGGAGAAAGAATTGAAGGAGTAAAACATAAGAAACCTAATCATTTGTTGGACGATAGAAAGAGGGAATTGTAGGTTACCAACGGCCAGAGCACTCTGATCAATTAAGTTTAGCATTAGAAATTTTAAAATTGAGTAAAAGAAACAGAAATGATAGAGAGAGAAAGAGAAGACCTTGAGCTGAGTTGCAGTGATATTTCCAGTTTTCTCGGAGTCGACTCGCTCGAACCACTCTCTGAGAATCGCCGTGTTATCCATTTCGTGCAGCAATCAGGAGGTCGTATTTTTTTTGGTAAATTAGAGAAAATGTCACCGTAGGACGACAAATTACACGAACCAGTACGAGAAAAGCAAGAGCTATGCTGTTGAAAATGTCCCGTTTTCTTTGCATAGTTGGACAAAATACATATATTAGTGGATAAAAGTTGTTTTATCTTTTTTTTTTAACCTTAATTTTTTAAAATATTAATAAAATTTTTTCTAACAAATAATTATAAAAATTATCATAAAAAATAATTATTTATATATCTAAATTTAAAAATTTTATAAATATTTTCATATATAAAAAAATAATAAAAAAATAAAATAGATAAGAGAGAATAACAACTTACATGTATAATAATAATAATGATAATAATAACTAACAATAACAACTAACGCACAGGAATCGCTTATTATTTTGTTATTATATATTATAATAAATATTATCTTTTATTGTACATATCAAAATAAATATGTACAAAAAAATAAATTTTACAATTTCAAGACAATAAATAAAAAAATTATATATATACAATAAAATAGAGTCACCCAATATAAACCATTAAATAATAATCATTACTTACAAATAATGATATATGGAATTACAAATTTGAAAGATGTACAAAAAAATTCCATCTAGCGGCTCTCTCTCTCTCTCTCACTCTCTTCCTCTCATTTTCTCACAACTTAAAATTTAAAAATTCTTTTTTCTTCTTCAGCGGGCGGCACGGTTATCACCCTTTTTTTTTTTAAATAATCTTTAAATTTATTTTTATATTTAAATTATTATCATTCAAATATTAAAATTTATTGTTACAAATATTTTGAGATTTGTTATCCATATTTTAAAATTTTTGCTCTCATATTTAGTTTTGATTTGTTGCTATTACTATTATGGTAAGTTTAGCGTCTTTTATTATTTAAATAGTTATATAATAAGAAATGTAGATTTTTTCTTTCTAATAAAAGTGAAAAATTTAAAGATAATTAGATCGAAGTTATAGAAAGATAATGGAGTCGAACAATAGTTATGAATAACCATTAAGTGAAGCAGGCGATCACCCAATGAAATATCTAAAAAATTAAATTTCAGCAAATATTCATTTAAATTTTAATTTTAAAATTTTGACCAGTAAATTTTAATCCATTCGATTTTACTGAAAACCAATTGAAAACCAAGTGGAATTTATTCAACCGGACCAAACTGGTTCGAATTGAACCAAAATGGTCCAGCACGTTCTGGGAAATTTGATAGAAAGAAGAGGAGGAGAGGATTTGTTAACACAAATGTTTTTTTTTATAATATATTTTAATTGTTGACACTATAGGTTTTTATAGTCATGCAAATACATAGTGTGGAGACATTAAAAGACACTTCTAAAAGACACATAGTTTGGAAACTCAAAGGACACATACATGTAAGGACACTTAGTAAATGACTTTTAGGAAATTAAAAAAACAAAACCACTCACAAATTACAATACAACTTACTAAACATTGAATTCAAATTAATAATAATACTCATCTTCATCCTCCTCTGAAGTTTCACCGTCTGTACTCTCTTCATTGGCATCTGAAAATTCAGGCTCCAAGCTCATGTTATTATCACCATCTGCATTATTCTTGCGAGTCATGTACATGTGCATCTGGCGGTCAATGAAGACTCAGGTACTTATTATTTTGACAAGTGAGCAAAGTCTGCTCATGATTAGGCGAATGATACAAACCATTTTGATGTAATTGTTGGTCACCATTGAAATGCGAAGTAGTCGCTACTGTATGTCTGGTAGGATCTAAAATATTAGCTCCTGGAACAGTATCAGATGTTGTGCGCTTTAGGAACCCAAAAATTTCACCGGATGACCCAGCCCTTTCACTATTATTTTGACTAGTAGAAGCTCGTGGAATAGTGGTAGGTTCAGGGATTTTTCGTTTAGAAGCACTCATGACAGTCTTACCACGTACTCTAGTATTGGTGTTTTGTATTGCATGGCTTACATGGCTATTAGTGTGCTCTTTTCCAGTTGTCCGAGTTATAGGAACAGAATGGTTGGTCTGTTCCTACTCTTCTGCAAGCACATGAAACCTGGAGCCGTTATTTTTCGCTTCAGTATCATTCCGTGGCAAAGGTTTCCTCCCTCTCCTTGTCACCACCATCCAAGGCCCAAATTTGGGAAGAGCCTTGTTCAAATTCACATTATCTGTCACAGTTGGAGGAACCATATTCGGAGGTTGTGCTTTAAAAGGGCAATAGTTGCTATGATGTCCAATTCTCCCACAGTCATAGCAGAGTTCAGGTAAGCTCTCATATTCAACCTTTTGAACACGCCCATTCAATTTAAATTGTGCAATTAGAGGCTTATTAGTATCAACTGAGACTGCAATACGAGCAAATTTTCCTCTTGTCCAGTCACTTGTATTGTAGTCTATTTTAACTACTCTAACCATAGCTGACCCTATAGCCCGAAGGACAGTTTTGTGATACAGATGCAAAGATAGTCCAGATAACCTGGCCCATACTGTAACTGATTTGATAGAAGTATCAGCAATGTCAAAGCTTGGAGACCAAGGGTCCACCATGAGATAACTGCCCATTAGTGTACACGGTCCATCGAGTAATGCATGCTGATAATCATTTTCAGATGAGAATTTAACCATAAAATAACCGTTCCCAAGTTCCCATATTTGAGCACCGGAATGGTTCCAAAGGGTTTGAAGACGATCACATAATGCCTTATACCCTATATATCTCCCCATAAGGCGTACAACCACAGCTTTCTTCCATCGACGTGCCAGTTGTTCAGTTAGCTGTCGAAAAACTGTTACTTCAGGTTCTTCTCCATCTTGCACAATTTGGATATCATCGTCTAAAACTTCAACTTCTTCCTCAACAACGTAATCCTCCATCAGATCCTCTTGCCCCGCAATAACCATATCGCGAAATGAGATACCACTTTCAACCTGTCCAGACTCTCTATCACGGTGGTTTACTTTTTTGGTCACACGATCTGACTCAATGGGCGGGGCTTCAGACTTGCTGGTTTTTTCTTTCACAGTCCAATTGTATCCTTCACCCGCATCAAGACTACGCGGGTCAGTAGTCGTGCTTTTAGACAAACACTTGTCTGCATATTTTCTGACAAAGATTGATGTAGTATGTGCGGTCCTTTTGGCATTGTTTCTGACATTAGTTGCATAAAGACAAAGAAGATGTAGTAGAATCGGAACTGTTATCAACAGATTGTGATTCTTTGGTGAAATAGAACAGATGTAAAAACTAGGATATCTCATTTTACAGCGCTCGTGAAATAGTACATTATCTCTCTTCTATCATTTTATTTTAATGAACAACAAACAATAATAGCTAACTACTTCTTTTTATTGCATATGATTTAGTAAGTAGACATAATAATTTTTTCTTGGTGTTTTTTACCTTTATTTAGTGTAAAGTGTTTTTAATTCCTTTTTTCAATTTTTTGACATCGTTAACTTAATTTCGTTTTCTCCCACGTGTCACATGTCATTATAGGATCGATGTCACATGTCATTTAGGAGAGTCTTACAATATGCAATAATAAAATCTATGTCACATGTCATTTAACAATTTAAGATGTACGAAATTTGAAAGTAAAATTTTCAATTTACCAATAATTAATTTAAACATGAATTAATTCATTATAGGAACGATTTCTACATAGTCATTGTCCTTTTATTGAAATTGAAAAGTACATATGATAAAGGCATACATATTGCCTTAGACATTACATTCATTTGATTTACTTCTAACACTTAGAAGGTAGAAGCCAACCCATCGCATCCTTTATTTCGTAGTGTATATATATATATATATATATATATAGAAAGAGAGAGAGATGGTGTTTTCCAATTACGGAGCACCCGGAATATAAAATTCTGCCTTATAGGTTCCATCGTCTTGTAACACCATACCGTTATTCTCCTCAACCCACCAAATAGGTGGTATATTGTAATTATGTTCATCATTCAAACCATCTACAGTTTTGTTTATCAGTGCAGTATCAAGAGGATAGTCTAAATTGAAGCCTCCATTACTGCCTTGTGTTCCTGCAACTCCATGCAAGTAAACGTTCAAATCATGTGGATTAACATCAGGCTTTAAGAAGGGTGACAGCGTAGTGTCAATTGATAAGCTTTCTCCCACATGATAATAACGATGCTGAGGTATTAGTATATCGTTTGGGGGAAGTTTAGGAATTGGGTCTTTAGCATTTTCTACCCTTAACACATGAATATCTGAAAGCTCATCAAATACCTTCTTGAATCCTTCGTTTCCTACCATAGGACTAGCGCATACAATCGCTGTCACTGGAAAACTCTTGTTTGCAGCTCCTGTTGGCTTGTTAATGCCTTGATAAACTATATCCATTGCGTTTAAGGTCGCAAGTGCCGATCCCAAGCTGTGGCCGGTTACTGTTATACTCACTTCCTCATCTTTGTATTGATCAACCAATTTGCTCACTGCATTTAGAACCTGCATGCATATATTTGCATATATTAATATCATATAGAGCATATACGAGACGTCAAGATCAGAATAATAAAAAGTTACCTGGTCCCTGGCACTTTTCTTGCTATAAATAGAGTTGTCGTTTTCTGTTGTATAGATTCGGTGAAAACCAAAGTGGATAAGAGGTTCGTTGTTATCATTTGGAAATATATCTGAAGCTGAGACTGGTAAAAATTCAATGTCTTTGAGCTTTTCTCCAGGCAATATGGTTCCTCTCCAAGAAACAACAATATCTCTTCTTCCAAGCTTCTTTTTTCCATCATCTGTTGCCACTGCCACATACGCACACCAAGTGGACTCATCTTCAATGACAGTGTCGAACCATTGAGCCTCTAGTCTTGAATAAATGAAGTCAGTCACAGTATAATCGAATTCATTGCGAGCTCTTACACCCACTTTAGTGAACAACTCATTTGGTGGAAAACGGCTAAACCCATGCAAATCTTCATACTTCTTGTTATTGTAGGCATCGGCAATAGCTGCAGCTCTATCACCATAGTTAAGAATGGAACAACGGAGATCAAAGTCTAAAGGATCTAACAGACCCTCCCAGTTATTCTCACCGCTCAGCTCTCTCCACCTATCTGCTATGTTACCAATCACGCTTAAACCTTGGCCTGCCATTTTTCTCCCTCTTTTTTTTTTTTTCTTAAAGCTCAAATGCTAAATAACTTGGTGAAGATTGTTTCATCTTCATGCTTTATATAGGCTGCACAATGCATGCATCAACCATAATTTCAATGTAGCAGGAAGCAGGTTTACCATATGCAAATCATGTGTGTTATGTATATTTATTAAATTATTCTATCCTTATCCTATAAGAAGTAAAATATTAGTGTATTCTGGCAGCTTTGGACTATCTATCTTCCAAGGGCGGCCATGGCCCCACTAAAGTCTTGCCAATGAGTTTCTTTTACTGAAATTTTCTATGATATGCATAAAATAATCAATTTTTTTAAAATTTATAAGAAAATAATCATCATTTAGTATTAAATTCCATATATTCATAATCAATTAAATTTCATTTTTTAATAATTATAACATTTGAAAGTTAATTTATATGTTTCATTATTTTGACGCTCTTTTTGATGGAGGTCCCCTTTATATGTATATGATATATGACTCCGAAGACATTTAATATGTAATCTGATATGCAAATTACATCTTCAATGTACAATTCGGAGTGGACTTGTTGAGAAGGTTCAATTCAGACACTTCGTTAATTATAGATTTGTTCTTTTGCTTCATTTTTTTTTATGCATTGTTATTTGACAGACAATTTTAAATAAATTCCATAACATCTATAAATATGGCGATGAGGAGGCAACAATGTGATTTCTTAAAATATTCTTAGTAAAATTATATATATATATATATATATATTATAATTTTCATTGTTATTATGCATATTCAATCAGATAGTTTTTCTTTCATTTTATTGATTTCTACTATTTTATCATATTTATTTATATATGTTTTATTAAAATCAACATATAATATTGAATAACATTTATTATAAATACAATATACGTATATGCAAATTAAATGGGTGAAATAGTAAAAATTTGAAAAATAAAGTTCAGATTTTCTTTAAGAAAATGGGTTTATCCGACTTGATCCGTATCCCACCCTGCACCGAGTCGTAGTGGAGCGGATGGCGGAGCTGATAATATATATTGCTTCATAGGCGGGGAGAGTAACGTAATATCCAATCCATACCCGACAAATTGTCATAACCAACCCATATATATATATATATGTGTGTGTGTGTGTGTGTGCGTGTGTGTGTGAAAATCGTGCGGTTGATGTACTTGTTTTGTTTCTAACGTCTTTGTAGGTTGCACAAATATGCATCTAAACATAAACGTTATCTTGCACATGTAACAAGCTTTTGGACCAAATGAAAAGGTTTGGCCTGTAGTCCCTTAGCAATTGGACCAGATTATATATATTCAACACTTTAGTTTATGAAGATGACGCTACCTACTACATAGGATATTATAAGGCAAGAAACCAAATAGTTACAAGCAAAAGTGAGCTTGAAAATTGGTAGGGATCAAATCATTCCATCTGTTATCCGATCTGAATGAAAATATAAAATCTGATCTATTTAGCAGTGGATAGATATTGATTTTAAAATAAAAGCCGATGCAGATATAGATAGAGCATAATCTGATTTAAATTCGACATGCGAAAGGTAATTTTACTTTTTTGTTATATTTTTAAATTTGTCGATTGTAATTTTAAATACCTAATTGCCTTTATTCCTTCTTTTTTTTTCATTTATATTTTAAATCATTATTTCCAACTCTTTCACTTTCTTTCTTTTTTTTTTTTTATATACATCAAATAAAAGAGAATGAGTTCAAAGTTACGACCACTAATCTGAATTTCTCATAGCATAACAATTGTTAGTCTAATAAAATATTATTCTACTTTGTTTTTCTTTTAAACATAATAAAAAAAAAAACATCATATTCGATCCGGTTCCGATTAATGATCATCGCTAAGTTGCTCAAAACACCATAAGAAGTATATAAATTAAAAATGAAGAGAAACCTACATGCTCTTAGAAAATCAACACGAACAACATAAAAGGCATAAAATTACTTCTTATTACGATTTAACCTTTTGGAAGCCTAATCGTTTCTTGATATGACATTCATATTTGAATGTCATCCAGAATATTGTTGCTCAAGACAATATAGGATTTTTAGAAGCCTAATTGTTGTGTCCACTACCGACCCATCGAAGCTAATTGTTTTTTACCCATCTCACATCAATAACTCTTAAATCATCGCAACTAGATTTCTTATCTCTACTAAACGAAACCGTAGAAGAATTAAAATACAAAATAAGTTTTAAAAAAAAAAAAAAAAAAAAAAAAAAAGGCAAACTGCTGATATGACTGTTTCATTGGGCAGCTATAAATTCTAACTAATCACATTTAGAGTTTGCTATAAAGAAAAGGAAAAGATAATCCACAAAGAATAAATGTAAGATAGATAGTACAACATGATAGGGCTCGTCAAGCTGCGTATATCTCGTTCAAGGATCATTGACCCTAATTGCGTTCCTCCTTAAATAATTAACCATCTCTAACAGAAATCCATTTTCAAAATCATCTCTTCAGGATACCTCCATTCTATGCAATCATAGGCCTTGCTTATAACAATTTCATACTTCCTATTAGCGTTTTCCGTTCAGATAAAAGCACTATAAAAAGAAGAAATAACTTTTGGTAATGTCAATTTCAATCCATTCAATGAAACCTTTGCTACTGCCTCGTAGAGTGTACTGAATAATGAAATTAGTCTAAAGTCTGACATTGCTTAAAGAGATTGTTTTTTTGGGATTAGAACTGAGTCCGTTTCAAAACTGTTGGTATCCAGCCAAATCAAATTCTAATCCTGCAACCCAAACAAAGCCCAAGAATTGCACAATTCATCAAGTCATGCATTGATGTGTACAATTACCATAACCACAAGACACCTGACCTATTATGCACTTCGTTCCGTTTTTATCCCTCAGTAGAGAATCTATTGATAGATCGTGTAAACATAAAGTGAAGCAATATTGCTCAGATTAAAACATCGTCTCCCAAAATGCACACAAACAAAATTTTCAAACAGAGATGTATTAGGACTGTTTTAGTAATTTAAAATAAAACATTTGCCAACACAACTAGTGTTTGTAACTCGGCATGGACAGAATGCATTGCCCGGGCTACAACACATCTTGTACTCATAAATAGCAGTAGCACAACTTGATTTATAAGTGATTTCCAAAAATAGAACAAGTAAAATGAGACATCAACTCCACACTAAGCAAAATTTGACGAAAAGGGTCCAGACTAATGTCTAATATCATGGGAAAAGAAAAAGAAGAGTCCAAATTGGAGAGGGCTCAAACATTGCAAAAAGGAAAGAGAAATGTAATTGCTCATTGATCACCAGGGAGGCTCTTGATGATATCTGAATCACCTGCACAACAGAAACATTCACTCAAATGTCAGTGGATCAGATACTAACACAATGTTCAAAACACAATTGTTATGAAATTTTACCTGGATCAATAACGCTCAGGCAAGAAACACGAAAATACTTCCCACAAGCAGTTCCCAAGTCAACATTGTCTGGAAAAACACATTGATGAAGACATCAGTTTCAAATTTATGAACACTGAACACAATATAAAGCTATCCACGCATGTGCAAATCTTGGGCTCACAGGGCCATTTTTGAAGCTCCAATAACTAGTTAAACAAATTCAGGTTCTAAGCAACACATATCAGATGACAACATATATCAATAAGATACAAATGCAATCATAGACAAGGACCCTTCTAATCCCCTATACCTTCAAAAAAATAGATATGATGCATTTCTGCTCAATTTGATGCACTAGCTTAAATTCTTGCAAATGACTTTACAAACTGTATACGGGTTGCAATCCATCGGTCTGTTGTGGATGTTCTTTTCTATATTTCCTTGCTAAAGGTTCAAAAATTCAACTTAAGTTTTTGACATTAAACTTTATTTTCAAAGACCAAATATCCAATAAAGAACCCTGCAGGATATACCTTACAAATGTATGGAAAGAAAACTGAACAAACCATATTAAGTAAATCAAACCTGTATACAATCGCAAATTTACATATACAACAGCACAAATATAATATAACATACAATTCTGAAAAGTGACTGATTTCTTTGACAAAAAACTAACGAAGCCAATCGCACATTCCAAATTAACAGAAACTAGAAAGTATGCAATTAAAATCTAAAATGGTATGCAAATAATGTCTAAGAAGTTATCATTATCAGAAGTTAATGAGGTGAAGGGCATGCATCTTATAAGTACAACCCTCATTCTCATATGCACACAAAAACGTTATTCTGTCTCTGCTATCAAATAAATAGAAAATGAAACAAAAAAAAAATCTCATGTAGACCTTCAAGATCCAACAAATGAAATAAAGTAAGCACTTACTTCCATTATAATGATGTACTCCAACCTTAGAAAGCATGGCATAGTACTCGATCTCAGATTTTCTCAGAGGGGGGCAATTGTTTGAAATAATTATAAGCTTGCCTACCAAAAATTAATCCCAAATATTAAAATAAAATAAACAAAACGAAAAAGAAAATGGAACAAAGATTAACAATTAAAAAAAAATCACCTTTGGATGACCTGAGAGAGCGAAGCACTGTTTTGTAACCGAGAGTGTACCTTCCACTCTTCATAACGAGAGCTAATCTGTTATTGATGCTCTCATGGGTCTTCTTCTGTAATATCACCAAAAATAATATAAATCACAAATCTAAATTAGAATTCAATAAGAGATGGATATGAAATGATGGAAATGGGGAAAACCAAGAGAAGGACGTACAGTTTTCTTGACAGAAACCATTTTCCCGGAAAAGTGCTTGGATGATTAGAGTTTTCTATGCAAGAGTAGAGGCGCTGTAACCCCACAATTCTTCGCTGCTCCTGCTGCTGGTCCTGGTCCTGGTCCTGCTCCTGCTCCCAAGCGGGTAGGGTTTGGGAACAAATCTCCCAGGGATAAATATTAGGGTTTGAGTGGGTGGACTGTGCATGTGTCAACATTCAAATATCACTCGAGCCCAATCCACTTTGAGGCAGCCCTAAACTGAGGCGGGTCGGGTCGGGTGTGACTTGTAATTTTGATTTTTATCCTAGAACCCAAGTCTGATTGACTTTGGTGATATACCAATGCCCGCAATTTTTTAATAATTCAATAAATGAACAATTGTCAAACTTATTTTTACCTTTTTTTTTTTCTCTGTTTATTAAGCAGTAGTTCCTTTTAGTTAATTAAATTTTATTAATAGTTTTTATGTAGGCTTAACTTACCGTTAAAAAGTTTCTCAACTTGAATTTATATTCTCTATTTGATTTCAGTTGAACAAATCTTATTTAAATAAAGCAGTCTTTGCTCAAATATATTAGTAAGAATCTCGTTTATCAAAAATTAGACGATTCAGTCTTTACATTAAAATTTGATTATACTATAAGATCCATTGATTAGTTAGTGGTTATGAAATATCAAAAACACCCTTTAAAAATAATTACTACATAGAGATTAAATAGTGTGAAAATTAATGTATTCATCAAACCATATACAGTAATTATCTTCAGAGTTACTTCCGATATTTCTTAGTCAATTAACCAAAACACTAACGGTTGGATTGAACCTTGTAGAAGACTAAATAGTGTAATTGTAAAAACTGAAGCCTTTACTACAAAACCTAGGGACTACATAGTAAATGCCCATTAAACAAAGTCAACCATCAAAGACCAATACTGGTTGCACCCTAAATATTAACTAGTAATTCCAAAATCACATAATTTCTAACATTTCTCCGTTGTTAAATATTTAATTATCCCAATTCATTTACACAGATTTTCGTAATTTATGAAGTATCATAAGAGTTTGAATCCGTATGACCTTTCCTTGTATAACAAATCAAACACTTGCAGCCTCACAAAATCCAGAGTAAAATGGCAAAAACAACACGCTTCGCCCGTACCTCGTGGCTTTCCTTGTACATGGCATATAGCACTGACATTTATGAGGCAAATATCAGAGTCTCACAAACCATAAAATGGCATGCATTAGCTATTAATTTCAAATTTTCAACAGATTGCAACAGACGCACAAAAGAGTATCATCAGAAGTCAGATTCCACCATTTTAGTTTGTTCTGAAGTTAAAATTCTTCTGAAAAAGGAAAACCAGATATGACCACAAGTAGATAGAATTCTTTTCAACAGCAAAACATGATAGGACCATACGATAGGTGGATCCGCTTGAATACAGAGCTCTCAATTCAAATGCTTCCTAGCACTAATAAAAACTTAAAGCATTAACAAAATGCAGCCTCCGGATAACCCAAATCCAACAGCGAATCACATGCCTCTGCTTGGCCAGGGCATTTCCTTCTACAAGCAACACCTGCAGACCTGCAAAGATGCAATTATGTGATACTATCTAACCATTTATCTAAGATACTGACCATCCCATACGAAATTCCTAAGAGCAGCCACAGAGGTAAATAGTAGCTTGATCCCTACTGCTTGGCATTTTTGCCTCGATCCGCAAGTTTTGCTGCAACTTGTTCTTCTGACAATGGAAGATAATAGATCCGAGGAGTTGCTTTGGTTTTCCGAAAGAGATCATCTAGAGTAACAATTGGAGGGTCATGTTTCTCTGGAATTAGTGGAGGTGGTGGCAGCGGATGGGGATGGGCAAGACGCTCCTTGGCCAGAGGCGGGTTGGATAGAGGTGGTGGAGGTGGAAGGGGAGGTGGGGGTGGAAGTTGCTGCCTAGAAACCTGCTGACGGGGAGAGGGCTGAGGCTGTGAGGATGGAGCTGCAGTAGCACTTGGAGTCACTGGTGTAGCCGGAGAATGAGGAGCCTCCACTTTCAGTTTCACTTCATGGGGATCAACAAACTCAGCCACTAAAAGACGCCCGCCATTTGGAGGCCACTGTAAGTTATACACCGCATTCCGTGTCTCCACAGCTTCTTCTACAGATGAGTACTGCATCAACAAAGAGTTCCCCCACGTAACGGGTGAGATATGACTAATACAGAGATTCAAAAAGCACACACATGCCAAGACCATGAAATGCACCTTCCCAGCCAGATGAAAAAAGATCTCTACACATTTAGATGCATTGCAATAGTGTTTGTGCCTGTGTTTAGAGAGAGAAAGAGAGGCTTACACTAATATAGCAATGGGTTTTGATGTGATCCATCCAGAAACTGGTTATGGTCCCAGTCTTGCCTAAAAATTCTTGGACAGCTTTCAGGGTAAAAGGACGTACAAAGCGATCAATTCTTAGAGAATTTGTTGGAGGTCTTTGAGATGGTGGAACTGGCAACAGTAAAACACAATGCAAATGTTTATTCTAACTACTCCCAGATAAACCTGTACATAACAAGTTTACAAAGAACCATGACTCACCAACACGTTCCTTTGGTACATCCTCATTGCTAACAGAGGAGTCAGAGCGAGAAAAGTTGCGTCTTGAAAAAGCAGGTTGAAATGCATCCTTAGGGGTAGTGGATGGTGCTGGATTAGAGCTCTGTGGTTCAGATACCTTTAGGCTTTCAGAATTCCATCTGCGTTGCCTCTTTACAGGCTCTGTACTTCCAACAGCATTTTGATCTGCAATGGAACCCATAAAGCCAGATGAACAAGAGAATATGGTCATCATACAAAACCAGACATCCATTTAAATTTTCACAGTAAAATTTTCAAAATGCTTCAATAAAAAAAAAAAGAAGGGAACTTACTAATCAAAATAAAACAAATATTTAGATTTACAAGCAAAACAGATCAAATATAAAATTCTCAAAGTTGACTGAGACAAAGCTAATTTGCAGTAAGATAACGACTACCGTCGTTCTAAACAGTAAATCCACAATAGCCAAATTGCAAGTAATCATGCTGTTCAAATTATAAACAATTATTCGTCCATGTAGTTATTGAAAAAGATGAATATTCTAATAATAATTCAAAATCATTAGTGAAAAGTGGTAGCATAATATTTAAATCACCTCCATGTCATGTCTGTATCTAGAAATGCAAGAGTCAACTTTAGGATCTAGCAGACACTAGCTAAGGCAAATTGCAAGTAATCATGCGGTTCTAAATTATCCACTTATCATCGATATCATAAAGGAAGCACAAATCCTCTAATAATAATTCAAAATCATTAGTGAAAAGTAGTAGCATAGTATTTAAAATGCCTCTAGGTCATGTCTGTATCTAAGCAAAAGAACCAGGATGAAATAGTCAACTTCAGGAAATTAACAGACACTAGCTAATGAAAAAGGTACTTCTATCATGTAGCATTTTTTGTCTCAATAGAAGCTTGTTCCTCATTGTGCAAGGGCACATCATATTGGACCTTAGAGTCTCTTCCACAAATTATTGCATGCAAATCTCTCTCTACTTGGGACAACTTTTGAAACAAAGGTAACTGTACTCAATCAGATGACAGGGCTTAAAAGCACACCCAAACTTGGGACTTTTCCAAATTGAGCCCTTCAACTCTGTCAAATCAATTATACTGAACTAAAAACGTAAAATGAACCTGAACAATTTCACCGTGAAGTGTTGTGGACAAAACATAAATAAACATTAAAGCCAATTTTCAGTTACCTCAGGCATAAACAAGCTTTTTCTTTTTTAAGGCACAATTCAGTCAGTCAGTAAGTAGGTGAACAACATGCCAGGCGTAAACACTTTTCTAATTACACTCGGTTGAAATTTGGTCACAGACTCTCGCAGGAAGAAAAAAGAAAAACATTTTAGTTCAAATCCTAGATTAGCCATGTTTTCCCTCACCTCCATATTGACAAATATGATTTCCTCATTGACAAAGTGAGCTTGATTCTTGTCCTCAAATAAAGTAGATGTCTATATCATCTCCCTTACAAACCAATCACAATAAGTGCAAGTATAAAATTCATATATTTAGCTACTTCAACATTATGTACATGCAAATATGTTTATTGCAAGTTTTCAACAGTTCCTACAAAGAGATAAGTACATATTTACACAGAGGCATTAATTAATGTACTAAACATTTCCCACCAGTGTTAAAGACGAAAAAAATTCTAATAACTTAAACATTTTCCTGATCATAATGACCATCAAAATGAAAGGCATGAGTAAACGCATCGCAATTATCGGTTATATAAGTGTGTCAACATTGTGATGAAAAAATATTATAATAGTGAAGCCATGTAAAAACAGCATTGGTAAAAGCAGAGAAAGTATTGCAAAAGATATTTGCTGAAGAAGGTTATTATGAAGGTAGGAAGCCAGAATGAAAAAATTACCATTAAGCTTTCTTTTCTCGGCAGGCACAGGAGGATGAACTTTATTCTCAACATGTACTTCCTTATTATCAATAGATGGCTTGTTCCCCACATCATCAACAAGATTTTCCTCCTTCACAACATGCATTTCACTTTTCTCACTTTTGTCTCCCACATCATCAGAGTTATACTTTGAATCAATTTGCTTACTCTCCACAACGTCTTCCTCCATAGAGTCATCACCAGAACTTCTATCTAAATTTAACTTTTCCGAGTACCCCACATCCACAATATCATTTTTCTTGCTCATATCTGCATTTGTAGCATTGCTGTCATCTTTCTCTTCAACTGTCTTCTTCTCTTGTGGCTCCTCAACATCCATTGGATGTGATTCACCAACTGGTACAACACTATTGGATGATGGTTCCACCATCTCTGGCTTAACAATATCTAGTTCTAATTGGACATTATCAGTAATTATGTTATCCTTTAGTTCAATCTTTTCATTAATTGACACAGAATCAGTAGAAATAGAATCAGATTTTACTTGAAACCCTAAATTAGGGCTGACCTCAGATACCTGGTTGTTCGGAGTAGAAGAGTCAAGCGTGACATCCTCATGTGGAGGCTTCAAACCCTCATTCTCCAGCTGGGACTTTGAATCCTCATTCTCCAGCTGGGGCTTTGAATCCTCATTGTCCAGCTGGGAGTTTGAATCCTCATTGTCCAGCTGAAGCTTGGAATTCTCCAGCTGAGTCTTGCATTCCTCATCTTCCAGCTGAGGATTAGAATCCTGATTTTCAAGCTGGAACTTGGAATTCACATTCAGTTCAGGTGCTTCAGGATTTTGTGCATCTGAAGCACCAATTGTTACTTCAGATGAAACACTCTCGGAAACGGTAGTGCTGACCTCCAGAGCAGCAGCAGGAATAGTGAGCTCCCCTTCATCCCTAGAAGAATTTGTATCAGTTCTTGTGACAAATTCTGTAAGTTCTTGGTCCCTGGCTTCTGCACCATTATTGATATCAACCTGAATCTTAACATCACCCACGTTCTCAATTTTTGCAGCAGCAACAACATTTATATCAATTTTAGCCGTTTCAGTGACAATTGGCACTGCCTCAGAAATTTCTGTCTCATCCACAGGTTGCTCATCCGAAGTAGTTTCAGTGTCCAGATCCTCATTACTTTCCCTCTCAATGCGAAGTGCTTCATCTAAACGTCTAATCAGATCATCCTTCAAACCTTTTGTTGTCAATTTCCGCCTCTTAAGCTCTTCTTTTAGTTCAGTAACCTTCCACTGATCAATTGGTCGATTGTCTAGAATTGGATATTTTGAAGACATATTTTCCAATTAATATCACTACCACAATCCTTAACAAAACATAAAATTCAATTTGTAATCGGCTACTTGAAATCTCTCAGCGAAACAATGGTACAAGAGAAACCCTATAAATAAAAAAGCCATGTTAATAAGACAATAGCAGAAAAAGAATAACAGCATTCATACAAATTAACAAAGCGGCAGCTGTAGGACCAATTTAACTTGGCAGGAATATTTGTATACTAACAAAAAAATTGAATAATCATATTGTATGACAATACCAAATGACCAACAAAGACATATATTATGCAGAATCCTCTACCTAATTCAACAAGAAATCATAAAATCAAACTACCCGAGGACCAAAGAGGGAAAAAAAAAAAAAGCCAAAAGAATAATTGGTTTACATGAAAATCGGGATCCCATCCCAAATTGCATAAAGAATCTAACTTTCCATGAATCAGAACACTAACAGTGTTCTACTAATCAATTTACACAATAATTAATCCTTCCGAATCCAAAAATGTCATTCAAGCCAGTCAACATATCTCGTCTCGCTCAACTTGATAAGTAAGAATTGAAGGAAAAATAAACAAAAAACTTTTATGCAACATTATTTATGTCATTGCATGAAAAGCTATGTAAAAGATGACATGCAAAAAAATAAATAAATAAATAAAAATAAAATAAAATACAAGCGATAACTCACAGGAATATTTATCAGGCGGCCGGAAAGCACCAAAAGGCTGAAAACAGAATGGGATATATGTGAAACCCTAATTTCACAACACAAAACCCACCATTAGAGATATAGAAAGAAAAGCGCCAAAAAAGCAGAGCAGCCCAGAATAAAGAAATGCCAAACAAACTTAAAAAAAGACCCAATAATCTCCCTCTCAAAGCGAGTCTGCTTCCTGAAAAGAAAACGAACAAAAGAAACTAAAGCTAAGAACACATTAAAAAAAACACAAATGTACAAGAGAGGAAAAACCCCGAGATACGAAAATGAAAACAAAAACCAGCTTTCGTTGAATTTGATTTTTCTTTTATTTTTCTTATCTTTCTCGGAATTTTGATTGAGAGAGGAAAATGGAAATGCGAATTTAGGGTTTTGGATGTTCAATGGTTTTTTGGGTTTGTGCGTTATCGAAAAACAAAATTGAGTAGAAGGCTCTTGGTCTTCAAATACTGATTTTATTTGTGGAATACCGAATATACCCTCAGGACGACTACGTGGAGTTTCGTTTCAACAGGCCTGTTGTCAGGATGCGTACAGAACTGGGGAAATGCATTTTTCATGTTTAGATATTTTTCATGGATTATAATTATTATGATTTTTATTAAAAGAAATAAATTTTAATTTGTCCCAAATAAGTTCACCCAAAAATCAAAATAAAAAATATTTAACATTTTTAACTAATAATAATAAAAAATATTAAAGTTGTTATCTATTTCCTTTTAATCATTTAATCTAAAGTTTAGATAATAATTATAAAAAAATAATTTTTAAGTAAATTATAAATTACATTCAAATTAAGAGGCAAACAGTAATATTATTTAGAGTGAAAAAACTCTGAACCTTTTAAATAAGAGATTGAGTGAAAATTATTTATGGACAAACCACCACTAATTAATAAATTTGATAGATACAAAATAATCACTTTTATAATTTTTCCTTCCTATAATGATATTTTTATTCTAAAAAAATAAATAAAATAATATATTTAATAATTAGCTTTCCGTTTATTTCTATGTATCTATCTATTTATACTAGATATAAAAATAAAAATAATGAGATTTTTAATATTGATCTTGTAAAATTTAAAATATTTTAAAATAAATTTAACAATAGGTAATAAAAAATTTCAACATAAAAATATATATAATCCTCTTTATAATTTGATTGGATAATTTTCTAACTTTTTTCAATAGATAAATACATATAGATAATTAAAAATTTTACTATTATTATATTATTATGTCTAATTATGTTTTATTTTATTATATTATTATATAAACTATTAATAATAATTTAATAATTTTTTATTTATTATTTATCTTCAACATCATTATTATATATGAATATAAGCAAATATGTGACATTTAAAAATTTTTATTTTTCAAATTTATTTTAAATAAATATATCCAAATAAATAAGATTTTGATTTAAAAAGAATATGATTATATTTCAAAATTTTTTTAATTTTAATTGCAGGCAAAAAATAGGATGAAAATAATAAAATATTTAGATTCTATTCTTTCTATTAAGGAATATAATTTTATTAATAATTTTTTTGATATAATTTCATGATTTTGATTGGCTAAACAGTAAAGATAAATTTTGCTTTTGTTTATGAATATTTAATCTGATTTATTATATTAGTTTCTTATTATATTGTTAGAGTATATTTATTTATTAAGACTGCGTTTGTTTTGTAAAATAAATTATAAGAAAATATTTTTTATAATTTTTCATTATTTGGAACATTGAAAAAAATAAGTCGAAAAAAATAAGTTATTGGTCAATTTAAAATAAGTTAACAATTAAAGAAAATGACTTACCTTCGTTTTATGAGAAAACATTTTTTTAACTTATTTCATAATTTAAAATCGATCTTTTTGGTCCACCAATAAACACTGTACCTATTCAAGATGTACAATTATGGACCCGCAATCTCTTTAGAAGTGTTAAAAATGTGCAAAGTAGCTTTTTTTTAAAGAAATATTTAAAATAATTATTAATATGGCCATACCATTTAAATTATACTTTATATGATACTTTGTGCAACATAATTATTTTAAAATAATCATTAAATTATTTCAATAATATATTTTTTAAAACATATTAAAGCTCATACAATTTAATATATATATATATATATATTAGTTATATAATTTAAAGTAATTATAGTATTTATATATTGTTAAATTATATTAACATGATGGACACTGCATTTTTAAATAATTTAATTAAAAAATTAAATCGCATTATTATACTAAATTAATCATCATTGTAGTATTTATACTATAAGAATATATTTTAAATAAAAAAATCTAATTATTAAATTTATTTTTAATATAGATTGTTTATGAATAATATAATAGGTGTGAATGAATTTGATGGAAAATAAATTTTTTTTAATGTTATATAAAGTTTAAAAAATATTTTTTGTAAAGCCATACATTAGAAACTAATGTGTTTTCCTGTAAAAAAAGTTTCATGAAAAATATTTTATTACAAGTTATTTTTTAATAAATTATTTTTTAAAAATAAATGGAGCCTAAAAAAAATTATAGTGAAGGCTATTAACAAAACATATTAATTATTTATAAAACGTAAAATAAAAACTATATAATATTTTTATAAATCAATTTGGTACTTAAACAAAAAATAAAAGCAACTGACAGATAATAAAATTTAGAGTTATGCGATTTCGATTCTAATTCAGTACTTGATAGAAACTAGAACTAGAACCATAGTTTAGTTCTTATTAAATCCGGAACCAGAATCAGAACCAAATAACTTAAAAACTGTAATCAAGTCAAATCATAATTCGGTTTGATTTTTTAGTTTTTTTGGTTCTATTATTCAATTCTAGTTCATGTTCCTTTATTAAAAATTATACATATTTTCCATATTGATATCATATTTTTTAAAATTTAAAAGATTATAACATCAAATTCAAGTTCAAACACTATATAGTTTTGATTGTTAAATGCTAGTTATTAATTATAATTATCAATAACTATACTATTTTTAATTATTAGTTATTGTAAAGATAATAATTACTATATTATTTGAATTAATTGTCATAACAACATTAGATATAATATAAAGTATACATGTTTTTAGAAATATTATAAATTATAATGCTATTAAAATATTAATTAGTTTTTAAAAATAGTTGTAATTATAGAATTATAATAATAATATAAACTAAAACTATGATTAAAAAGCTACAATTAAAATATTTTCAGAATATCAATACATTTAAATGATTAATTCATTATCATTTTATATATAAAAAAAAATCTACATAATTATACACACTATATATATATATATATAGATTTAGTAATTTGTAAGTCATAATATAAAAAATTTACATAGGAAAAATGCATGTTTAAATTGAAAATTAAATTAAATTCAAGTTTCCTTCATAAACATCGAATTCTTTGTTAATTAATAATTAATGATGTATACTTTAATTAATTACACTTAGAGTTTCATATCATTTTAATATTTATTAGTAAATAGTAATATGATTTTCAATTTAAATAATAAATAAAAAATTTTCTAATATTAAAATTTTACGTTAAATAACATGTCCAAAAATCAAAATTATATATTTATTAATAGATTTTTCAGTTCAGTTCCAATTAGGTTTGAATTCGGTGCGATTCCAATTCAGTTTCGATTAGATTTTTTTATATTTTTCTTATTAATTAACAAATAGATAATTAAAAATTTTTAATTATCCTTTTAATTTATTTTTTAATATATATATATATATGATACTGAGACTTTAAAAATTTTTTATATTTTATTTAAAATTTAAAATATTTAATTTTATTAATTATAAATTAAAATATTTTATTTAGGGAAGAGATAAAGAAATTATATTTTTTTGTCAATATTTTTTTCTTTATATTTATATGATTTTATTAGATATATTTTTTAAAAAATAAATTTTCAAATAGAATATAGATAATATTTTATTTAGAAGAGAGATAAAAAAAAAAAAAGAAGTATATTTTTTATAGTTGCAGGGAGAATTGAGAGTTTATTTGCAAATAATAGAATATTTCTTTTATTTAATATTTTTTATTAATTAATTAACTTTTTTTATTAAAATTAATTAACTTATTTATTTATTTTAAATTTGTAACTTAGAAAAATAAAAAAATAAAATATTTGAATAAATTCATAACTAATCAATTTTGGGTCTTAACATAATTTGGTTTGTAATTTTTATTTATTTAATTAATTTTAATTTTTTTTTCATCAACATAAAATTTCATTAAATCATGGCATTCTAGTCCGAGAAATGGTTGACTTTTTAAATTTAAATGGATATTTTTTTTATTATATGTCGAGTTATAAAAAAGAGTTGTATTCTTAATAATATTTTTTTTTTGTTACTCAATTAATTTGTAATTACTTATCATTGCAATTTAGTAAGAGATTAAGCATTTTGATGATTGAGTATTTTTAATTTTTTTGATATTATAAATTTATTTGACTTGAAAGAAAATTGTGTTTATAAAATTTAAAAAAAGCTAAAACTATATTTCTGTTTCGGATCACTTTTTGAGGTTTCAAGAATTTATGTGTATATATTTTTTTCTTATGCATAGGTGAGTAATATTGTCACTATGGTCAAAGTAATTACCATTATGAATTCAAATCATATTCTCATTTCTTTTCTTTTTACTAGTTATAAAAAATAATTTATTGTTATTTTTTATTATAATTATATATAAATATTGATTTGGAGTTAATGGTAGAGGTTAGGGATTAAGTGATTATTTTATATTTTTTTCACTTTTTAGGATTTTAAGAATCTGAATTTATAAATTAGGAACTAAGGATTAGACCTAAGGAGTAGATTAAACTTTATTTTGACATCATTTCATTATATAGAAATAAAATTGAGTACATAAAAAGTAGTATAATAATTAACTTCTATGGTAAGGTTTAACACAAATTAACTAATTGTATTTATTTTAATTTAAATAAAAATTTATAATTTAACATTATATAAATAAAAAAATAAAAAGAGTACAGAAAATAAATATATAATGAACATAGTCAATATGCAACACATGTAGTAAAAAATACTAATAGATTTTTTAAAGATACAAAAGCTAACGACAGCCACGATGTGAGCCCCAAATACAAGTGACACGCATTTAGCTATACTTGCATTTTAACGATTTCATTTGAATGCAATTTAATTGTTAGCTTAAGAAGTCAAGTATTTAGATGGCGTATTAGATTAGGATTGTGTTAGATTTTAAAAGAATTATTGAATTTGATAAAATTGAAATATTTTCTAAAATTTCAACAAATTTCATTAAAATTCTACATAGAGTTTTATGGAATTAGTGAAACTTTATTTATAGAATTTTATTGACTTTGATGGAATCACAATGATTTTTATATATTCAATTAAAATTAATTTTAAAATCTAATTGAACAAATTAAAAGTTTTTAGAGCCAAATGAAAAACTAAAAAATAATGTGAGATTAAAAAGCAAAATGCATCATCTTCATTCAAAATTTATTGCCACCAACAGTGAAAGACCTCTAATGGCCAGCATTGATAGCGACAATCCCGACAATCCCGCTCCCGTCAACTGCTATATTAAACGGGTTTGGTAGTTGATACCCTCTTCATTATTAGTAAAAATGTATTTTAAATAAGTGTGAAATTTGGATAACGAAATTTTCGCAGGCATTCTTCCCGTTGAAGAGGTACTTTCAATAGGTTTTGTGACATCCCGACCTGCAAAGTGATCCTAAGAGGGGCAGGTAGAGTAAGAGCTCCTGGTGAGCTTCTAGGATGGTAGGCTAGTTAGGGTAATGAAATATATCAAAAAGGGAAAACTAATCATCAGAAGCGTCTTTTGGTGGAATTGTTGGAAAGTTAGAAGAACTTTAGGGTTAAGCATGCTCACTTAACAGAAATCTTAGAATGAGTGATCTCTTACAAAGTTTCCCAATTCACATGTGGGGACAAAACCGTGCAGGTCTTGCCGATCCAGTATAGGATGAAACTAGCTTGATCCAAAGCGGACAATTCCTCTGATGGCTAGAACCAGGGTGTTACAATTTGGTATCAGAGTTAGACGCCATCTAGTAGATGTATGATTCGAGGATGAACCACACGGAAGTTGGTGGACCTATGACATCCCGACCCAGTAAAGTGATCCTATGAGAGTGAGTAGAGTAAGAGATCTTAGCGAGTTTCTAGGATAGCAAGCTAGTTGGGGGAAACTAATTATCAAAGACGTCTTTTGGTGGAATGGCTGAAGAGTTGAAAGAACTCCAGGATTAATCGTGCTCCCTTGATAGAAATCTTAGGGTGGGTGATCTCCTGAGAAGTTTTCATTTTACCTGCAGGACAAAACCATGCGGGTCTTACAGATCCAGTATGGGATGGAACCGGCTTGATCCAAAACAGACAATTCCTCTTGTGGTTGGAGTCAGGGCGTTACAGGTTTTTAGACGAATGTAGATAGTAAATACTTAAATGGATTTAGAAGGTTGTATTGAATTAAATGGATTTAGAGTGTTATATATGAATAAAAAAGTCATTTATAAATCCATTATCCAACTCAAAAATTTTAAAAATTTTTTAAAATCTAACAGACTCTTGATTCAATATACCCCTTAACAGAACGAAAATAGAGTGAGTACCTGCAAATTTTGAACTACCTGTATAGGTATCAATTTTAAATTTTACTATCCATATTCGTTTTAAATCTGTTAAATAACTATTGAAGTATTCATGTTTGAACGTTTAAATACTTACTAACTATATTCGTTCAAAAACCATTAAAAATACATTTTAAACGAGTATAGTACTTGCGAATATTTAACTATTCACATTTCAAAATTATAAAATACATTTTTTACTAATAATAGAGAGGGTACTCACTACTGAATCTATTTAATATCCGGTTAACGGAAGCGGGATGGCAGCTGACGATGCTGGCCATTGCAAACCTTTCACCATCGGTAACAATAAATTTTGAATGAAGAAAATAATGATTTTGGAGAAGATGATACATTTTACTTTTTAATCCCTCAATGTTTTTCAATTTTTCATTTAGCTGTAAAATCTTTTAATTTGTTCAATTAGGTTTTAAAATTAATATTGATTGGATATATAAAAAACATTGTGATTCCATCAAAGTCAATAAAAATATATAAAAAAATCTCACAAATTCCATAAAACTCTACGTAGAATTCTAATGGAATCGGTGGAAATCTTTGATTATCTCAAGGAACTCTTCAATTCCGACAAATTCGATAATTTTTTTAAAATCTAATACAATCCAAATCCCATACACACTCTTAGAACGAATACGAATAGTAAAATTTTAAACGGATACCTAAGCAGATAGTTTAAAATTTGCTGGTACCCGCTCGGTTTTCATTTTTGAAATCTTTAGATTGGAGGATAGATTTGTGAATGACTTTTTTATTTATACATAACACTCTAAAATCCAATTAAAACAATAATTTTATAGAATCATTCCAAATTAATAATTTTTTAAATACCATTAAATTTATATGGACTTTTAAAAAGTCATAATTGAATACTATTATATTTATATGAATTTTATAAAAATCTAAATTAAATAAGATAAATTTTTAATAGAATCTAAAGAAATCTAGATTGAATACCATTAAAATTTTAAAATATTTTAAAATCTAATAAACTCTCAATTCAATACACACTCCTTCATTGCAACGTTTATTGACTTCTACAACAAAGGATGCACTCATTTGCGACCAAGATTGGATATAGCCTTCATTGAACATATCTCAGGGAAATCTTTTTATATAATTGAATTGGATAAATTTGACTTTTTTTTTTTTTTTTTTTTTTTTTGTTAATGGAAGCCTTCTATTTACTGATCAAATTGTTGAAAATTATTTGAACTTAAGACATCACCTCTCTACACCAACCTAAGTGGCGGATGAATTTGATTTATAATCTCATAAAGTTCATTCTTTTTCTAATATTTTTTATATTTATATTTATATCCAAATTTTCACTTGTGTTTTTCTTATTTATTTCTTATAAATTTTTCCCTAGTAAAATACAAATGGCACTACTTCTTTAGACAATCCAGGGTAATTTACTCATGTTCACTAAGTTACCCATGTCCACTGAACTTTTCTTCAGAGAGAACTCAACTTTTACACTTAATTTCATTAAAATCACATAATTTTAAAATACCATTTTTCAGTGATAAAAAAAAAATCTCTCTACCATTTGTATTCCATAACCTTCTCCTTCTCTCTCTTATATTTCTCTAAATCATGATTTTCTTTATAAACTATGTGATTTTCCATATCATATTTCAATTTCAATTTCAATTACCAGAGTCCAATGAGTGACATCCCATTGCATCGGAAATCAAAATTCAGTGACTAAAAAATAACAGATTACTGAACATTAATATGATCAACTCTCCATAAAACGCTCCAAAGATAGAAAAATCAGTGATATCGTAACAATGGCGTTCAATGCTTTTGGAAAAGGAAACTGATGGTAGCATCAACATGCGGGAAGACAAGCAAGACGGCACTCATGAAGATGAAGGCACAAGATACTCGCCTTTTCTTTTCCATATTCTAATGCTCAACGCATAGTAATGATTAAAATTACAATTAAGAAACTCTCACTTCACATTAAGGCCAGCAATGGATACAAGGTGCGTACTCTTTCACTCGAGAATCACAAGCATCGTCATCTTATTCAGCTTTCCATTGCAAGCACATCTAATCATATTCCAGTTCATCAGGAGTAACAGGCCGTTTGAGTGGAATAATAGACTTCTTTTCAACATCTCGCGATAAAGCTTTCCTCATGTCTAAAAATAGAGCCCAATAAATTAATTAGAGGCAATAAAAGTGCAATAAAAGAAAATAAAAAATGTTCTTCAAACAGGTGTGGAAACTTGCCTAAGCCATCTTCCTCTCCTGAGTAATAGCGTAGCACTCGTCTATAAATTACATAACCAAGCTGAAAAGAAAAGAAAGATTGATAAGCACCACTTTTTCATTTATTGAAGAGTCACATAGAAAAAAGAACACAGACCACACACTCTTATTCACAATGTTCGCCTCTTGAAGACATATTTTACATTTATGAACTTGTAAACTGAATGTCTTCCATCCAGTTATGAGCCTGTCACTCTTCAGATAAATGCAGAATAATTTCTCATGAAAAATGCAAGAAAGTCTATGCAGCTAATAAATCCTACAATTTGCAATTGATCCAAACGGCAATACAAAAACACATTTGTCAATGACTGGGTGAGATTACTTTCATGCCAGCTTCAGTTTCTTTTAGCAAGGAAAACTCATACATGCATCTCTTAAACTTTTCTATTTAATATTACCAAATTCTTTTTCTTCAAAATTACAAACTCCCATAAAAAAATACCAAATATCAAAGCCCCAAATAAGACTCAGGAATAAAATGCTCACTGAATTAAGGTTATTGGCTACTTCACATAAATGGCATTGATTAAAAAAAAAAAGAAAAAGGATATCAAAATACTACTCACAAGAAAATATCAAGTGCCTATTTTTACAAATTCAAAAAAAATATGATCAAGTGGCAACAGAATTGCAAATTTATCAATGCTAAAGACATATCACCTTCTCATACATCTTTATAGCTGGTGTATTTGATGCTCTAACAAACAGATCCACGAAGTATGCCTTATCACTGAAAAAAAAAAATTGTTGTTACCAGAAAAATTCTTGAGCCAATACTAGTTCAAACGGTAAGTGAAACAGTGAAGACTGAAGAGGTAATTGAACAAATCCTTAAGCCCATCCAAATAATTCTATCCAAAAGGCAGAGTGTTGCTCACTGTCCCCAAATCCAAAAGCTAAACAATAACACCAACTGAAGGAAAGCGTCCTAACTGTTTACTTAGCTGTTTTAAACTATAGTTCTATACCAATATATGTCAATATGAAAGGAAGCAATATAGTTTGCAAATAGACACAAACTATGCAGCATAAAATTTGGCACCTTTCTGACAAAAATTGTGATTCAAAGGACTTCATAAGACTGCACTCGTCTTCCTAAGAATTAAGAAACTAAAACTTCAAAATAGAAAGTAATATTAGACCAATTTCCACAATTTTCTAAGTCTTTTCCAGAAATAGGTTCTACAACCAATGTCGTCTAAGTCTCATCCCTTCCTTAATTTAAGCCTAAATGCTAACTCAGCAAGACAAACATGCATATAATAAATACATATTGCATATATACTGTTCTAAATGAAGCCCTTAAAGAATCTTATCTTTTCTTAATGAGTTTTATGCACAAAGAAATCAATATCATAGTAACACGTGATAATGATTACATGACACTGTTGTGGTCAAGGAAAAACCCAAAAACCCCACTCTTAAGCCTAAATTTCATTCACTCACGCAGAGGCAATAAAACAAGACCAGAATTCAAAGATTCTGAAGATATGGTGAAATGTACATTACAATATGTGGTAAAAGTAATACAATTATCAAAGGAAAATAGCAAATATATCTGTATTAGGATAATATTTTACATTTTATCACTGATGTCTTCAAGGAGGTTCATGAGTTTTTTAGCTAATTGCTGCCTGCGGTAATCAGTAGCTACAGTAACTGCGGTGACATGTCCATGCCAGGACTCGCCTTGTCCTTCTACTTTACCCATAACTACAATCAATCAGACAACCCCTTCAGGCTCTCTATCTTTTTTTTTTTTTTTTTTTTTTAAAAAAAAAAAAAAAAGAATTAAAAAAAAAAAAAAAAAAGAAAAACTAACAATTACACAAGCATTAATGAACTGAAAAGAGAAGAAAGAAGGATAGCTTACTGTAACCCATGATTTTGTTACCAGGGCCTTCAGCAACATGAAAATAGTCTGGCCATCTCGCCAAATAAGTCATATAGAAGGACATGTTGAACTATATAGTAAATACAATCATTAATATCATTTAATTAGCAATATAATTAACTGGATAATTAAGAAATTGAGCTTACAGTTTCAGTGAGATGGTCAAAATTTACAGAGGAAAACCTAAGAAGATCATTGCAGCAGAATCGACGTATTGTTGTCATCTTGATACTGTTTCCTTACTGTGGATTGAGCTAATTGTTGCTAAGAACTGATCAGTAAATAAACAAATATGTGCGTGTCTGTCAAAAGAAATATATCTTAATTAGTTTCCTTCAATATATAAGATGCAGTTAATAATAATTATTTTACCAAAACACAAATACAATATTAAAACACTGAAAATTTAAATATATTAAGTTATTAAATATTTTAGAAAAGGAGAAAATCTTTCTACAAAACATGAGTTTAAGAAAGCAAGACAAACAAATATAGGAAGTCACTTGTGTTTAATAACAGGATCAGAATGATATGGTAGGACAAAATAATATATAGTTGGCAGTAAGAATTTAGTGACTTTGTTTTTTTCTTTTTCAAATAATAAACCATCCACCATCAGACCATCTAAAGAAGTTGTGGCATGTTAAGCAATAACATAGTATGCTAAAAAAGTATTAAAATTTCTCATATCAGAAGTTACTTAATTTTCAAACACGACTGCACTGACAACGCTATGAACCCCAGTCACCTGGCATTTGCTTTAATTTTTAGGTATGAACAGAGAAGTAAAATAATTGAGGGAAGGGGAGGAAAGGAAAGTAAGACATTGATTTTAATTCTCTTCACTTGTACAGAGAAAGGCATCTGAAAGTTGATGAAGGAAAATATTTACTCATTAATTGAAAGTTCGTACAAGAAGCAAATCAGACAAAGGAAGAAGAAGTTCTTAATTATCTTTGTAAATTTCGAAAAAGAAGTATTATCAGAACAAAACCATAAGGAACCAAACAGAAAGTTTATCAAAGGTGCCATTACCATAAAGTTTTTATCATAAGAATAAGATATGCCATCAGGATCATAATACTTTAGCAAGTAGTAGCTTTATCTAAAAAGATCACTAAAGTTCCTAATGTACATAAATATTGCATATTATAAATGTAAATATGAAAACAAAAGTAAAATGCATTAAGAGTATCAAGTATCAATAGAGAATTTTCAGAGAAACTGAATGAAAATTTTAAACATTTAAGGGACAAATTTGCCCAAACAATTTAACTAAACTTCCAATCTAATTTCTCCATAAACAATTGGCTCAATAACTGATTAACAAATCCAAGTTCGCAAAAGTCACACATCATAAAGATACAGAGAAAACCAAAAGCTTTCATTCGTAGATGCTCGGAAATTCCAAGAAAATGTCACAGAATTTAAACGCTATAAACGAATGTAACCCAAGAAAAAGAAATAAAATTCGTCTGCATAAACCATTGCAAGTCCTACTAAAACGGAGAAAAGAAAAAGAGACACAAATCTAGCAGAAGAGTGGCATCTTACTACCCTGCAGTCAAGTCTAATCTGCCATGAAATTTTGAAATTTAAAACCTATTCCTTAAATTTCTTCGATAAACAAAAAAAAAAGGAAAGTGAATAACCTGAGAAGAAGCAAGTACTGTAGAAACCGAGAAACACGTAAAAAATTGCAAATCCGACGAAACGACGTAAGTGTGCATGCGGCGCTGGTCCTGCGGGAGTCGGAGGTTATATCGATAGAGAGACTGGAACTGTAGGATGAGTACCGTGAGGGTGATCGATTTGAGAGAGGTGGGTTCTTTTACATTTTTTTATAGGAAATTCATTATTTAGTCCCTGAGATTTAATGAATTGTTTAAGCAGTCCTTTACTTTCAGACAAATATCCAAAGTGTCCCTAATATTTTCATCCGTAAATATAAATAGTCCCTTCATCAAATTTCGAGAGTTTTTTTTTCGTTAAATCATAAGGACAATGAGAGGAGAGAGAGAAACTTTCAAAATGATCGAGTTACCTTTAACTGGCTTACCCACATCTCCACCGACCTACTCACCATTTGCTTCTCCTCTGCGTCATCAAGAACCCCATAGACTCTCCCCAACATCTCCTTCCACTCTTTGAGTTCATTCAGCACATCTCCTTCATTGGCAAACTCGAGTATGTCCTAGGAGGCCAACGGATTGAAAAACGCTGAAAGGCACGAGCTAGAAGAGCACCTCCAATAGTAGTTGCAGTTTCTATCACATAGAGAGGATGATCAACTTTCATATTGTAATATCCCAATTTGAAATTTGGATTCAGGAACTCAACAGTAAAAATAAACACCATGTCGTTTACATATGATAAAAACCTACTATGAGTATACATAAACTTGGCTCCTTCAGCAGTTATCAGAAAATCACACACTATGGCAATTTCAAATCCAGCTGTCACTGCCAATTCGTTAATCGCTCCGACTATGAGTTTTTTGCAACGATCCATCTGACCGACGGGATCGGATTCCCCATTCTTCACGTCTCCTTCAAATACTTCCTCCGCTGCAGTCAGACCGACACCAGAGTAGAGTGCCCCACCAGATCCAGTTAGAATGAGGACCCGCACCAAGTCGTCAGTATACAAAGCCTTGATGTCATGGGCCAAACAAACCATCATGGACCTGGTCAATGAATTGAGGGATTTGGGATTGTTGACTGTGATGAATTTTTCTAGCATTTGATCGAATTGATTCTCCATCTTTGATTGGTGGTGGTTTAATTTGATTTCATTGTCTTTTCCCTTATGAGTATAAACTTTTTAAAGTGCATTGCTTGTTAACCTATTTTTATTAGTTTTGGATCTCTTTGTGAATACTGGAATATTAGTTTTCTTTGAAGAGACGGAAGCGATGGACCATGGGGGAAACGCAGATAATGAGTCCAGGGTATTTTTGTCTTTTTCTTATGACTTAACGGAAAAAACCTTTAAACTTCGACGGAGGGACTGCTCCAATAAGGTAGGCTGAGCGGCTTGTGAGCATCTGCATTAGATTTAAAATTTCTGTAGCACAAATTCCTCTAAGCCAGCACTTTGTTTTGCTTCTCATGCGAATGAAAATTAATCAATCTGTGAATCTAAAAAAGTTATATGATTATGAATTTAAAACAAATTTTGTGAATCTAAGAAGCCAACCGCCAATTGTAACATCGAAATATAATACAGATAATATTTATATTAAATATATTAAAATTTACAAAACTTGTCAAAATTTTACGCAATTACAAATCAAAATTTCAAATTTTCAATTTATCTTAATTTGTTAGTGAAGAGTATTTTTCATATTCAGCAATCTGGTTCAGTTTTCAATTCTTCACTCGAAATGGAATTTGAATCAAACCGTTTTAAAAATCATCTACTAAATTTTAAAGCCATTTATAAAAAATGTTACAGTTTGAATCATTTAAAGCACACCTATAGAACAACATCAATCATCAAATATAATTATGTGTGTCCAATTGCAGTAATTTTCTTTCTCCCTTTCATAATAATTTCTCTTCATTATGCCTATGCCATGCATGGTTTTAATATATAATTTTTTTTATTAATTTTAAACCTTTTCAATTATTAATGATATTTTATTGTTGTAATATATTTATTTTATTTGAATGTGTTGCTCTATTTATCTAGAATATGTATTTTTTTCGTTAAAATATATTTAAAATAAAAATTAGATGCATTTTTAGTATAAAACTCTGATTGTGAAAAAATTCTTTGAACTATATCTGTTTTAAAACTGTATTTAAATTTTTTTATTTTTTTAATATTATTCAAATCATGGTTAAATTCAACTGATCTGAACTATATTATAAATATTTGAGTTTTGAAACTACTTAATAAATTACAATTTAAAATTTTTTAATAAAATAGAATGCATTATCAAACTAAAGAATATATTATAGGCATAGTTATTTAAAAACTATATTTAAAATGTTTATATATATTTGTATATATATTATATAATATCATTCATTATATTTATTGAGCGGTTTGTTATGTAAAATATTTATGTAAGTTAATTTTAAACTATTTGAATTGAAATTGAAAGATTTAGTCTTTTGTTTAATCAAAACTTTATTATTATTTTTTATTATTAATAATTTCAAATGATGATAAATATATTGATAATAATTAATTATTTATTATTTACTTATTGTGATAATTATTTATGTAAATTAATTACAACTAATAGAAAATTAAAAGATGCAATTCTATTTAGTTTTATGTTTATATATTTGTAGTGTGCATAAATAATTTAATAAATATTGATTTAATATTTATTAAATTTTTATATTTCAATTTTTATTAAATTGATATGTAGATAAATAACTTTACAATTTGCAATGTTTAAATTTAATTTAATAAATATAGTTAAAAATTTTATAATTTATAATTATAATAATAAATCATTTTTGAAAAATATATAATAATAATAATAATAATAATAATACAAAATAAAATATTATTTTTAATTTTATTTATTTATATAGTCAAATAAAAATTTATGATTTTTTTTTAGTTGAAAAAATTTGTGATTTTGAAATTACTATTTTTGTACTAATTATTTATTAAACTATATTATTATTATTTCTTACTATATTATAGATTGTTATGTTTTAGCATTTATACTTTGTATTTATCCATAAATTAATTTCAATTGATAAAAAATTAAAATAAAATAATTAATATATTGTAATTATAAAATTTTACAATATTTTTGAATCCCCATGTGACATAACTTAATTTTTTTAATCACTATATAGTAATTTCATTTGGTACTTTTTAGAAAAGAGATGTCTACTATATATAGAGAGATTTGGTAGAAAAAGGTACTAATGAAAAAAATATAATTGATGAAGTAAGTAAACGTAAGGACCAAAAAGTAATTCGCCCTTCTGAATTTTCAGTCCCTTGATTTGCTGATGGGCCGATGCACACTTCGAGCGAGGTAAAATTCCGAAGACTCCCTTTGTCGCGGCAGCTGCCGGAACGCGATCGTCTCGCTGCTAAAGCTTTCTCTAGTCTATACGCAATAAAAGATCAGTAGTTTCATTTATTTCAATGCCAACAGCCTAACGGAAACCAAATTTCCCAATTCTTCTTTGACATCGATTCCAATATCACGTCTTTCTCTTTGTCATTTTATCAAACACTTCACACTCCGTTCTTTTGAAAAATAAACTCCAGACACAATGTTTCGAAGGTACAGAGTACACTATTTCATTCTTTAATTTACCATTACAGGTTTTTTCTTTGACTTGTATAATTTATGTTCTAGGGCTGTTCAATTCATTCTTTGTTTAACAGTATTACATTGTTGGCTTTGGTGTAGAATAATTCTTAATGAAATTTTCTTTTTTCAGGTCGATTTTGGGATTTTCGTCTCATAAATCAGGGAGAAGGATCCTAAGGCGGGTTACATCTTCTCAGGCATGTATTTAACAAACGCGTTTTTATTTTTATACTCTTATTGGCCGGAATATGTGTTTTAGATTTGAAATTGTTTTTTTAACTGTGTATGACATTAGTACGAATAGTTGGTTCTGCAACTCTGAACTGGCATCAGTTAAATTTGATTTATGGAAGTTGAGATGATGGGCAGTAATTCTATGTGGAATAGAGTTGAAAATCAAAATAATGAATGGGGAAGCAATTAGGTTTCTTCTATATGTGGTTTGTGTCCTGATTAGCTTCATAATTCTATAATTGCAGACAATACCATCACATCTTTTTTTAAGGAAGCAATTTTCAAGCTCAACGCAGAACCCAAATGCTGGTTTGAGTGGCAAAAAACCTGAATTGAAGAGTAGTTTACCTAAATTTGTTCTGGGGACCACTGTAGTTGCTGGTGCTGCTCTGTTTGCATATCAATCAGGTTATTTTGACAAATATCTAGACAAATATTTGGGCAAAGAACAGCAAAGCTTACGTAAGGTTGGCATTGATCATAAAGATGTCAAGGAAACTCAGCATGTGGAAGAGCAACTGCCGGTTGCCATTATTGAAGAGCCTGGCAAATTTAGTGATGAAGTGGAGCAGAATTCACAACAGTTTGAAAGTCAGATAGATCTTCCACAAGTTGAAGCTCAACAGAAAACTGAAACTCATATAGATTTTCCTCAGGTGGAAACTGAGCAGAAGCCTGAAACTCATGGAAATCTTCCTCGTGTTCAAGCTGATGATAGGGTTGAAGCACATACAGATGTTCATCATCAAGAAGCCTTAATTAAAACACAAGGTCAACAGCATCCTTACACTGAAGAGAAATCTGCAAAAGAAGATGCTTTAATTGCTGTTCAGGAGAAACAAGAACCAGAATTTTCTCGAAGTTCAAATACCGAACATAGTGTTGTGGTGGAGAACTCAGAATCAAAAACTACTAGTGAAACAACTGAAGGAGTTCAAGTTACACAAGTACAAACTCAGGTCAGGGTGGCTCCTGAAGAGAATCAAATGAAAACAATGCCATCTCACGCTCCTGCTATGGAAGACAGGTTGGAGGTGGGTATTCCGATACTAATTGCTAAAATATTCTTTTTTGGTTAATGTTTCTTTGAAATGTGACATCTAGGAGCCTTGATGTATTCTAAAAATTATCAGTTTACCTTCAAAAAATGAGTGATTCTTTAGATTGTACCATACAACAGAAGACACTGGCCTTAGATTTCATAACCCTTCTGTTTTATCCGCTCAGAAAGGTCGGTTGGGCCGTACCTTATGTTCATTCTCTTGGAAAAATAATATAAATAATAGGGGAGGAAGAATTAAAGAATGCATATTTCTTTTTTTTTTTTTTTTGTGTGTGTTGGCCCATTTTTTTATGTGTCGCTGTTTATTCCGCTGGTTTACATTGTCAAAAGACGCCTTTCCTTCTAACCCATGTTGAGAAAAGATTTTGAAAGGAGGCTTTTTCAATAGAAAAACCAGCTAAATCAACCCAAATTAGTATTTGTAGCCTTAAATATGTTTTATGATGGGAGAAGACATCTACAAAGAAAAAATTGTGATAGTTGTGTGATTTCGGTTTTCTATACTTCTTTATATCTTTTTCTAAATGGGTTTATGAAAGCAAATGTTTATGGTTTCCCTCTATTGCAGGCTTCACTTGGCAAAGGTTCAGAAGTAGCGAATTTGCTTGACACGTACCATCTCAAGGATAGGGCTGAAGGGAGCACTGTAAATGAGGCCTCAAGAGAAGATGTCAGTATAAGCATCCTCCATTGGGTTTTCATGCATGTTCCTATTATTATAGTATAAGCGATGTCAAATTGCATAAACTTGAACACAACAAAACAAACAATAATTTATGGTTGCTTGAATTGATAGGCTCTTGATAGTGCCATGGAGGATTTGAATGATAGTTTTATAACAAAGGATGGAAAGTTGGTTATGAGTTTTCTGCAAGCAATTCATGCAGCTGAAAAGAGGCAAGCTGAGATAGATGCACGTGCCTTTGCTGAGGAGAAAAGGGCATTGAAGGTTATACTATTTCATACCTGGAAGAAACTATTCATTTTACAATGGAAAAACTTCAGTTTTCTTTCTATTAATCCTTTCCATGGTGTGGCGAGGATTTTGTTTTTTTTTTTTTTTTTTTTTTCTTTATACTAATCATTTCTCTGTCATTCAGGAGAAGTTTGAAAAGGAATTGAGAGATTTAAGAGCTAGGGAACTTATGCGTGCAGAAGAGGCGGCATTACTTGATAAGGTTGTAGGGATTCTAGCTGATTATTCTTGATTTCCTTGTTGTGAATAATATAAATCACAGCTGAAATAGCGTAACCTTTTTGTACATGCAAACTCTGCAACTCCTTTCCACCAATTCTGTACCAGTTGTAACCTAATGTAACTTCTTCCTTTTCAGGAACTAAAAAGAGAGAAAGCAAAAGCAGCAGCTGCTATTAGAGCAATTCAAGAGAAGATGGAAGAAAAACTCAAGATGGAACTTGAACAGAAGGTATGCATATCTCATTGTTATGTAAAAAAGAATTACTCCTTGGCAACTTACTTATCAAGTTTCTATTTTATTCTACTCGCAGGAAAATGAAGCAAAAATGAATTTGAAAAAGTTTCAGGATCTGGCAAAAGCAGAATTGGCTGCAGCAATCGCAAGTGAGAAGTCAGCACAGCTTGAAAAAATTGCTGAAGCAAATCTTCATGTAAGATTCATGGAAATAGGATTTCACATTGCATATGTCAATATATAGGGGATGTTAAAACGGATTGGCATATCAGATTTGACATGGATTCATCTAACACGTGACACGATTAGGGTTCACACGAACTTGACCTATTTAATAATTATGTTAAATTTGTCGACATGAACACGACACAAAAATTAGGCAGGTGACACGAATACAACACGTGTAATCCACGTAATATTATAAACAGGTTAAGTGAGTGGTGTTGACCTACATACAATCTGTGTAACCTATCTAATATCATAAACAAGTTAAGTTGGTCGCATTGACCTGTATATGACCACTTAACCTATAGATAATATTTTTGAATTTTAATCTATTTAACTCAAATTATATTTAAAAATAATTTTTTATATATAAAATGCATAAACTTTTCAAAATTCATGAATAAAATAAAATAAAATTTAAATAGATTTTAGTTGGGGTATATATATTTGATATTAAAATTACATCTTTACTCTTAAATAAATAGATCACTCGCTTAACCTGCGAGTTAACCCACGACACGATACATTTATATTCGTGTCATAAATGGGTGATCCGTTTATGATATGGGTCTATTTAACTTTAATCTTAATCTGTTTATTTCGCGCGTTAGGCGAGTTGTGTTTGTTTGTCAAATCCATTTTGACACCCCTATTAATATATGATTTTTTTTCTTTTTTGCACAAAATCAACTTTTAAATTATTTTGTGAAGTTTTTGTATAAGTTTTCCTTTGTTTGGGTAGAGAAAATAGTGAAAAGGGCTACAGTTGAGGCTATGGAGAGGGCGACTTTTGTAGATTCTTGCACTGGCTTGAAAATTTGTAAAGTATTTGCTGAATGTCAAAGGGCTCCAAACTCCATGTTTTTGGTTATTAACTAGCTTTCTTGTTTCTTGTTTCTTGTTGATGATATATCTACTAAATGTGTGATAGAAGTGGACGCTTCTATTTTCATTAGCACATCACACTTCCTTGTTTCTCTTTTATGAGCATAAAAGAAAAGGTACATAAACGCACCAAGTGGGAATACCTCTCTCTGTTTCTGTAATTATTAACTTCACATTTTACTTAGATAACTCCTTTAGAATATAAGGTAGTATGGAGGGTGGAAATATTATTCGAACTGATTCTTATATGCATTTGCAATCCCCATTTTCACTAATTGTGTCATGAGTTGAAATAATTTAATCATGCACTGGCTTTCTCTCCATACTTCAGCTAATTTATAACACCAACAGCTCAAGGGAATTACAGAAAAACTTTGTTCAGATTATGTTGCATAAGCCTGTGTACGATATTAGTTAGATAGGTGATTATGTTCTCTTCAATGTATGTAAGTAGCCTCTCACAGGCATGGACATATTCACTTGTATGCTTGAAAAAGTTCAATATTGAACCCTAAATTTGTCTTATGGTTTCACGTATAAATGAAAGAAATTATTCTGATACTTAATTCATATGTTGCTTTATGTTCACATGTTAATATATTTTGCTTCTCATCAGTTTTCTCATCAGTTTTCATGCATTGATTTCTTTTAATTAACAACTAAAACCATTATTTGATCTATCATTTAAGTTATTTAGTTTTGTTTTCTTTTGTAGATAAATGCCTTGTGTATGGCATTCTATGCACGGTCTGAAGAGGCCCGTCAAATTCATTCTGTTCACAAGCTTGCTTTGGTAATGTTCTTTTCTCTATCATACAATTGTTACCGTTTAATATGCATGTCCACACATGCACTTTTTTTTAGTTAGTATAAGATGAATTCTTTTCAAATTTTTGGCCTTGACAATGTGTTTTTTTTTTTCGCTGTTATTATGTAAATTAATATCATCCATCTGGATTGCAGGGAGCACTTGCATTAGAAGATGCACTTTCCAAAGGACTTCCAATTCAACAAGAGATTGATGCTCTAAACACCTACCTAGAAGGCATTGAAAAAGACTCTCTTGTACACTTAGTTATATCAACCCTTCCTGAAGAAACTCGGTACCATGGTACAGATACTTTGTTACAACTGAATCAGAAGGCAAGTTATGTGAATGTCCTATTGTTTAAGCATATGCTAGTTTGAGGCATAGCATAGGTAACAGGGTATCCCTATCTCTCCTCTTAAAAGGAGGTTTAAACTTCAAATCCACCGTCCTAAACTTTTCAATAAATAAAAAATAGCTATTCAATGTTATTATCACATTGCTATCTTGCAAATTGATTGTTGTCATGTTTGCAACCTTTTAATTGTAACATTTTCAGTTGGTTAGAGCACAAGATGCAGTGTTTCAGCTTGGCATGAGTTAATTTGATGATCACCGGTAGTTTTTAGTTTCTTACATGACAAGGTTAATGTGCACTATTATGATAATATTTTTGAAAGTCGATGTTCTTGTTCTGAAGAATGCTATACTGTATTTAATTGTACTAATTCAGAAAGTATGGACTTTTTGTTATTATTCACTAATCTCCTCTTTTTTTTTTTTCACAGTTCAATGCCTTGAAAGGGACACTACGGCACTACATTCTGATCCCACCCGGTGGCAGTGGTGGTCTATTGGCACATGCAATGGCACAAATTGCATCCTGGTTGAGGGTATGGCAATATGCTATTATTAATAATCTTCTAAATAGTTGCATAATTAACCAATTTACTGGAATTCCCTTCACGAGGGAACTCTTCTAAGGATTTTTTTGTGTTATCTTAAGCATTTCTTTGGATTTTCTGCAGTTTAAGGAAGTAGACCCATCTGGTGATGGGATTGAATCTATTATTAGTAGAGTTGAGATTTTCCTAGCTGAGGGCAAGCTTGCCGAAGCTGCTGATGCTCTTCAAGAAGGAGCCAGAGGCAGCCAAGCAGAGGTGATGGCAGGTGATTGGGTGAGACAGGCAAGGAATAGAGCTATTACAGAGCAAGCCCTAACTGTATTGCAGTCTTATGCTGCTTGCATCAGCCTTACTCAATGATGTTATTCTAGCATTATAACTGATTTAGCATTCAATCTTGCAGTCCTGTTCATTTCCGATAATTACCCACACAGGAAGAACGACAAGGAGTTTCTTGTCAATCCAGAGTTTTTGTAATGGTTTTGACACCAAAATTTATGTAGATGGTCCGCACTTACCGTGAATAAAATTCTGTTTCTTCTTTACATGGTATTTTAGATAAAAATTAACCAATTCCTCATTTTATTTGCAAATGTATCTCATTGGAAAATGTTTATTTATGAATGAATGCCATGTTTGGACTGTTCTATAAGGCTGTACTTACTGGTGCAATGGAATAGAAAATCGAATTTCAATTTCTCACTCCATTGTTTACTAGCATAAATGAGGGGGAAGTTAGGAATCAGAAGTCAATTGATTGGGAATATTCTTGAGAGAGGGTTCAAAATTCACTATAATTAGTCACACTCCCCTAGGTTGATTTAAGTTATTTAAAATAATTTAGTTATAATATTTTGTGTTTAAAGTTATTTGAAATTCATTTTACTGATTATTTATTAAGATATCTATGAATAACTACATCAATTTGCTCAATGATAATACAATTATTTTTCAGTTATTTTTTTATTTGAAGAATTTTGTTATTAGGAAGTTGGTCACCTCAGGTTCTCAAATTAATTATTTATTAGTTTTTTTATTGATTATAGATATCTATAATTCACTGGGTTAAGACTAAATCCTATTTGTATATGGATAAATCCATTAAAAGAATAAAATACTTTTAAAAAATATATCTTCCATTTATGAAAATCGAACCCTAAAAAAAGAGTATAGAACCATTTATTTCAGAATTTTTAGGATATTAATTTATAGAAATTTAATCTATAATACAAGTTTTATATATTAAGCATTTTTGAATATACAAAATAAGAAATAGAATAAAAATACCCAATTAGCATTGCCACAAAGCCAAAAAGTAGTAAATTACATCCCTGAAAAAAAAAGTGTAGCAAATTACGCTCATCGAAGATTTTGAAAAAAAAAAAAAAAATGGTAATCAAGAATTTCGAAAGTTGTTTAAGCTTTCAAAAGTTCTTTCTTTATATATTAAGTATTATTAATTACCAGGATGGACCTTTTTGCTGCTTACTTTACTTGAAGAAGAAGAAGATGAAGTAGAGACTTTCCTTTCTTCGGTGGAAACATTATTTCCTCCATTTCTTTCCTCTTCTGCTTTCTTCATCAGTTTCTCCTTTTGCCTCTCTCTCATCAAATAAACTCCTGCACAGGCAGCTCCAATGGAAGCCATGGCTTAGTTAAGTGCTAATCAAAACTACCCAAAACCCAAATCTAATTTATGTCGTGTGTATATATATCCCACAAATATTTTTAATAAAATACCTTTTCTCTTAATAACAGCTCAAACAACAATATCAGAAGACATGACATTATTGCTTCTGTTGGTTAATCGCTTTTCTGCTACAATGCCTTACTCATGCAAGTGAGTAGAGTTGTTGCATGTTTAATTTGGAGGTGGTTGAAAGGCATCAACAACGAAGAATTTGTTATTATTATTGGATCAACCAAAACCAACGTTTTCTTTTTCATTTTTTTCTTTGGGTTTCATAGTTTGATTAAGATTGATTTTATTTTTAATAATTTGATTATCTAGTTCGGATAATTTTTTTTTTACAAAAAAAATATAGAACTGCTAAACTGAACAATTGGGTAGTCTCTCTTTTAACTCATTAAATTGTTGAAAAATCTTATCATATAAATGAAAAAACTGTAATACTTTTAAAATTTGTTTAATAGTTTTGACATTGCTGATGTCACATTAAAGGTGTATTTGTAAATACGCATACAGATCGTGTGTCAGACAACTTATGCAGTATAATATATATACACTGCCACTGTTGCAATTAAGCATAGTTAACAAGTAATAACAAGAAACCATAAATATTTTCAGGCATGGAATATGTGATTCAACAACAAATCGTTTGATGTTAAACATTGTCAGCATTTTCACATGGTTGGGGAATTACAAGTCGTTTTGTCTATTACAAAAAGAGCTAAATACATCCTAAATCCTACAAATTTTGGCTATTGAGACTCAACGTCTACAGACTACATTTACCCACTTTTGATACAAAATAAATTGAGCAACAAATGGATAAGTTTGATAAATAAATATTCCCTTTTCAATTCAGTAAAAAATCCTTCTGAATCAAATTTTTACTGAAATTAGAAAGAGTCGTTAGAGCTGCAAATTTTTTGGCTGTAATAGATTTTCACAGTATTAGATATTGATTATTGGTGCTGTAATATCTCAAATTGGAAAAAAGAAAAATCTTTAACTGATAAAAATAGAATCAATCGCACAATTTGTCTTCCGATAAAAACGATTGACCACTGGCAATCAAAAAATCCTCCGGTTTTAAGCATTATCAAAACCCTTGTTTCTCTCTTTCTTTCCCTTCTTGGAAACCATTTCTGAGGTTTCCTTCACCTCCATCTCCATCTGCATCTGCGAAAAATCTCTATTTTAGAAAAATGAGTTTGAGAGAAGAACAGATTCATGTCATGTTTCTTCCATATATGGCACCAGGTCATATGATGCCACTGGTAGATATGGCCAGGATATTTGCTGCAAATGGAGTAAGAGTAACAATAGTCACCACAAAAATGAATGCAATTCGTTTCAAGAACTCCATTGACAAAGATTTCAGATCTGGTCGAAACATTTCACTTGAAATTCTTTCTTTCCCTTCATTACAAGCCGGCTTACCTCAAGGCTGTGAAAATTTGTCTTCTACGACCACGCCTGAAATGACTATTAAATTATTCCACGGCATAGGATTACTGGAACCACAAATTAAAATCGTTTTCCAAGAACACCGCCCTGATTGTATTGTTTCCGATTATCTCTTTCCATGGACGGTTGATGTGGCGGCTGAGCTTGGAATACCAAGAATTGCTTTTAGCGGTAGCAGTTTCTTCAATCTTTGTGTAGCCAATAGTATTGAGTGTAATCGGCCTCATGATCTTATTAAATCGGAGACAGAATCGTTTATTGTTCCTGGATTGCCCGACCAAGTGAAATTAACAAAATCGCAGCTTCCTGACATTGTAAAAAGCAAAACGGAATTTTCTGATTTGTTCGATAAATTGAAAGAAGCGGAGAGAAAAAGCTTTGGAGTTTTGATGAATAGCTTCTATGAATTGGAGCCAGCTTATGCAGATCACTTCACTAAAGTTACAGGAATCAAAGCTTGGCATTTAGGGCCTGTTTCTCTTTTTAACAGAGATGATGATGACAAAGTGCAAAGAGGAGATAATACTAATGTGTGTGAGCGTAGTTGCTTGAATTGGCTTGATTTGAAGAAACCCAATTCTGTACTTTATGTTTGTTTTGGAAGCCTCACTAGATTTAGTAAGGATCAAATAGTTGAAATTGCGACTGCTCTGGAAAATTCAGAATTTCCATTTGTTTGGGTTGTGGGTAAGATTGTTAAATGCAAGAATAATGAAGAAGATGAGGAAGAATGGTGGTTGCCTGGAGGGTTTGAGGACAGATTGAAAGAAAGTGGTAAAGGAATTGTAATAAAAGGATGGGCGCCGCAAGTTCTAATACTAGAACATGCTTCAATCGGAGGATTTTTAACACATTGTGGTTGGAATTCTATTCTGGAAGGTTTATGTGCAGGTGTGCCTTTGGTTACATGGCCAATTTTTGCAGAGCAATTTTACAATGAGAAATTGGTAACCCAAGTGTTAAAATTTGGAGTGCCTATTGGGAATGAGATATGGAAAGTATGGGCGAATGAGGAATCGCCATTAATAGGGAGAAATAGTATTGAAAGAGTAGTGACATTGGTGATGGGTGATGGAGATGAAGCAATGCAGATGAGAAAAAGAGCAAGACAGTTACAAGAACGAGCTAAAATTGCAGTTGAAGAAGGTGGATCATCTTACAATGACTTGAAATCGGTAATTGATGACATTAGAGTTTATAAACGAGCAACAGAAAAAGTAAAGGAAATTGAAGGGAATCATTTAATAGAGTTAGAAAAACCCCAACAAGAGGTAACTGCACCTTGATCTCCCTCTAGAATACAATAATGGCATGTCATTTTTATATTGGTTCACATCGATGAGATGGAGAGGATTGAACCACTATCTTCTTCTTCTTCTTCTTCTTCTTCTTCTGTATCATGCATTTTCAAAACGTAGAATTTCTTTTTGGACTAATCACCGTGTGATGAAATTTCTTGCCTTTCAAATTTCTTTTATCATTTGACAATTTCAGAGAAGTTATTTTATACCTAAATGCAACTGCATTATGTGCTGGGTATGGCTTGTTTTAGCCATTAACGTGAAACAATTTGTCACATTAGGGGAATTTTTTAATTTTGTTTTAATAGCAAGGGTTAAATATGAAATTTTATTAAGGCAGTGTTTGTTTCTCCTTTTCTTTTCTTTTTGCAATTTATTTTTTTATAAATTTGCTTTTTTTTTATCTATATTTTCTTTTTTATAATTTTATGTGCACATTTATAATTTACTTTTCTATTTAGTTCACTTTTTATAATTTTATACATAATATTATTCTATAATTATATTTTATGTGTACAAAACATAATAAAATAATTCCAAAAGTAAGTTATAGCATAGTTTTCTCATCATTATATTTATAATATTATTGTAATCGGATTAGAGTAATATTTAGATAAAATCATTTGAAAAATAATAAATTAAAAAAAATAATACAAAATCACTTATTATTATAGGAAATCAAAACGTTTTTTATAAGAATATATGATGTGATTTATCAGTTGCAGTCTTTATTTTTCTCATTGTGTTGATTTTTTCTGATTGGATACCCAATCATAAACTGGTGAGGGATCAACTTCAATCACAAAAAGGTTATAATCAAATCATAATTTTTGGAACAAAAATTTGAAGAAACGTATTGTGGGATCCACTCTTCTCCCAACACAAATTGAGATAGACAAATACAGATTAAACTCAACTAAAATCACACTTTTGATTGTCATGTGGCAACCAAATCAACATCTTATAGTCTGGTATTCTGTCCCTATCATCCTCTCAAATGCTTGCAGACTTTGTTCTTTCCTTGATTTAAATTGCTAGCCTCCTTTATTTATCTTTGCTTTTACGCTATTGCCGCTCTTTCTTACAGAAATAATGTTCAATGGATAATGTGTTTAAGCTGAAGGAGAATCAGATTATTGATTTTTCACACACATTTGAATAATTAGAAAATAGATCAAATTTATTTTTTAAATTTAAAATTCTTATTAAAATCGATCTAAAAACTAATTTATTCTGCTTGTGTAGAACTCTTCAGACAAATTAATCATTAGTCTTATACTGATGTTCTCTGTTAATCTGAAGGGAAAAAAAACAGAGCAAAATCCTTTATTTAAGCATAATTGACATTAGGGTAGTTATGTCATTTCGTAATGAAATGTCACAGTTTAGTTAGAAGAATAAAAATGATTGTTAAGCAATTATTAAAATTAAAATAATTATCCTTATTAGGTGTATCTTTCTGGTCCATAATACTAATTGCCTTTAACCAAAATTAAATTTAAAAAAAAAAAAAAAAAGTGTATTATTTTCTGCCAACTAAAAATGATGGTTAGTGTTGGGATTAGATCTTGCGTTTTCCAGTTTGGCTCGGCTACACTCTCTCGGGTTGTCTTATTTGTTTTTTCATTTTATATTAATAAATCAAAGCACCAACGTTTCGGAACAAATAAGAATATTCTTTTTAAAACTATTTTCCAATATAACCATTTAATGTTATAATTGTTATAAAGAGAAAATTTTACCGTAAAACCACAGTGTCAATTGGTTTCAGTGCAAATTAAGATGCTTTTGTCTAATAATTGGATGTCCGAAGTTCAAACCCTGAGAATATAGTTCTTCAAAATTGTCGGTTTTTAGTAAAAAAAAAAAAAAAAAGAATATGTTGTTCTTTTAAATTTTTGGTTTCCAATAAAAAAAAGAGAAGTAATTGAAAAAATGAGATTATAATTTCAATAAAAAATATTTACATTATCAAATGCCTATTTTACTAAGACACAATTCAATTCATTTAGTAGTTTGGATGAAAATATAGAGAAGTACACAAAAAGTAGTATTTACGAAATAATAATGATTTTAATAAAAAATATTTAAATAATCAAAATAATTTTTTCACCTAAATACAAAAATCATATGGTAATTTTAGCATATAAATGCTTCAAAGTTAAACAACATATGCCATAAACTCTCTTACTCACTCATAAATTATCAAGTTTAATAAAGTACTACACTAATATACAAATATTTAAGTGAATGTCATGTGACAAAAAATATTTTAGTGAACCACAAATTACTTGGATTCTCCTAAATGATTTCTAATGGCTAGCCCTAGTGTGCCGATTCTTTCCTCTGAAGAAAAAGACCAACTTTGACATCGTAATAAGAAGGTGAAACTCTATGATGGTACTGGCGGTTCCCTAGACGACCAAGATCCATAAGTTAAGTGTGAATTTGATACAATTGTGGGGCAACAAAAAGTCTCTTTTAAGGATGTCATTCTCCGAGATTCTCTTATGGGGGAGGCTATGCCTGAATTCTCAGTCAAGGACGAAGACGTCTTAGATGATGAATGTATCAATGGTGAGGCCGAAGATGATGATCTAGAATGCCCTACTATAAGGGTTCGGAGAATAGAGAAGCATGTTCTTAGGAGACCCTAGAAACAGACTTTGATCGTTAAGGTGTTGGGTCGATTAGTTGGATTTAATTATTTGCAACGACGGATTAAAACATTATGGAATTTCAAATCTCTAGTTGAGTTTATAGACCTGTTAAATGGTTATTTTTTGGTTCGCTTTTCCAATCAACTTGAGTATGAGCATGTGCTTTTTGGTGGCCCCCAATTAGTAGCTGGTCATTATTTGGTGGTCAGACCATGGTATCCCAATTTCGATCCTAAATCCGTAGTGATTGATCGTGTTACGGTCTAGGTAAGGGTCCCCAACCTTCCCATTGAGTATTACTCAAAGGTTTTCCTTCTCCACTTGGGTCAACAAATTGGTACGCGAATTCAAGTTGATGACACTACTCTAATGCCTCTAAGGGGAAATATGCTCGGCTCTTTGTTGAAATTGATTTTAGCAAGCCTCTTCTCTTAAAATTTCATTTTCTTTGAACGGTTAGACGTCATGAGTATGAGGGCTTAAATGAAACATTCTTTGAGTGTGGTTGCTATGGACACTGAATGGAATTTTATTCTTTAACCAAAACCAATGGGGACCAACTTGTTGCTTTAGTTCAGGCAGATACTGCAGGGGGTGAAGGTAGACGCACTCCTCCACAGGTTCTGGTGGCCTACCTACCATCCCAATAAAGATTGTTGATCCTTATGGTCTTTGGATGTTGGCAAAAAATTCGAGACATAAAACACCATAGAGAATTAACATCCTTTCCAAATTAGTTTTGACATCTTCAGAATATAATCATACTAGATCCAAGCATATTCTTGCTAATCACGTAGTTATTGTTAGTGTTAAAATTCCTTTGTTTCTTTTTATGATGATATAGTGGAAGAGATTGTGTATGCAGATGATCAAGAGAATGCTAATCATAATATAAAGAAGGGCAAGCCTCTTGAAGGCCCAACAGATACTACAACCCCAAATGCTCTGTTGCCCATTTTGGGTGACAATGACACAACCACAAAGCCTAAGAGCCCCCTCAATCCAAAAAAGTTGGTGGTAAGTCTAAACACACCCTGTCTCATGAGTCATTGTGGCCCGCCTCTTCTTAACTGGCTCATGAGCTACTATTAAATTCTAGTCCTATCCAGTCCATCATAAGCACATATGTTGTCTCTCAAAAACAAGCCTATTCTTCTCCTTCTCTCATCATGGCCACTTCGCGCTCCTAAATTGCTGCTGCCCTAAGTGACCACACTATTGTGGTTGGTATGGTGGGAATTGGTCTAGTGGAAGCAAAAGTGGTTAGTGATAATATAGAGGTGTTTGATCCTGTGGATTTGGCTTCTATTGTCCAAGAAACCAACCAAGGTACACCTCACGTTCTCATGCTCTCTGAACAGATAGTTCCAAACTCACAAGAGAACGTTCCAATCATCACTGACGTCTGTGGTCCCAGCCCTTCAGTGCTTCTTTGCTAGTGATTTTGCGATGTTCTCCCTTTATGAGTTTCTCCATCTTTTTCTTCAATTTATGATGTTTATAATTTGGAATGTTCAGGGCATTGCGGCAAAGCGCAGTTAGCATGTCCTCCAAAATTATTATATGCAGCATCGCCCTTTGCTTCTTATTCTTGTTGAGCCTAAGGTATCGAGTACTATAGTAGATTTGGTTTCTATGTCCCTTGGTTTTGATTGTTAGGTCAAAATTGAAGTGGTTGGTTTTAGAGGCAAAATTTGGGTGTTTTGGAATTTAAGTCTGGGTATTGTTTAGATTCTTTATTCTAATTTACAACTCATCCATTTTCAAAGCTTGTTTAGATAAGTTATGTAGTGCTTCAGGTGAAATAGTCAATTTGGCCAAGTCCTCTATCCTATTCTCTTCTAATGTTTCGAATGCAGTTCGTGTGGATCTGTGCCACCGGTTAGGTATGACACTAATGGAGAATGTGCATTCTTATTTAAGGGTATGATCTATGATTGTATGACTAAAGCAAATTTTGACTATTTGATTACTTGTTTCGATAAGCATCTTGCGGGTTGGAATTGGGTGTTCTCTTTTTTGCTGGTCGACTCACTTTAGCCAAGTCAGTGTTAATAGCTATCTCGAATCATATTATGCAAGTTCTCCCTCTTCCTAAAGTTGTCTATTGCGATTTTGATAAACAGGTGCATGGATTTTTATGGGGTTATGATAGGCAACAGAAAAAGAAAATCCACTTGATTAATTAGGAGAAGGTGACTATGCCAGTTCGTTGTGGTAGTTTAGGGGTTCGTACTTGTCGTTCTATGAATGGTGCTTTCCTAGCAAAGTTGGGATAACAACTTCTACAGGATATTAGTTCTCTTTGGAGTCTCACTTTCAAGTCCAAATATATGAACCAATGAATCCATATTGATGCTATCAAAGATAAATCTAATGCTTCCTATATTTGGCGGGGTCTTATAAAGGTGGTTCTTATCTTAAGGAAAGGATTAGTGAAGGTTGTGTATGGTGGGTTCGAAATCGCCTTTTGGACTGATCACTAGCTTTTGCCTCGTGCCCTAAAGGAAGTGGCCTCTAAGCCTATTCCTATGGAATGGACAAGTACCCTTATTCGTAATTATTAGGGTTCTAAACAATGGAGATGGGATTTACTGACACCGTATCTTCTTCCAATAGTCTATAAAATGCTAGAAGCAATTTTTCTAGATGATGATCCAAGTTCTTTTAATGTTTTAGCTTGGACGGAGACTTCTAATGGCATTTTCTCCATTTCTTCTACGGATAGGATGCTTCACATAGCCGCTTTGCCTTCTCAAAATGGCATTTGGGAGATTATTTGGAAAGTAAAGGTGACACAGTGGGTACAATATTTTCTTTCGTTATTTTAGTTAGGCAAGCTAATGACTAATTTCGAACAGTTGCATCGAAATTTTAGTGCAATTGATATGTGTAAATGTTGTGGTGCTAGAGAAACTCTTACACATCTCTCTCAGGACTATCATGTGGCTCATCTAGTTTGGAAGCAGGTTATGAATTCTCACACTTTCCTCTAGTTCAATTCTTATCAGCCCTTGGTGTGGTTGTCTTCATTCTCTCAATGGTCCTTTCCTTTGTTTCTTAATGCCCTTGCAGTTTAAGTGTTCTCTATTGCTCTATAATGCATTTGGAGATGGAGAAATGCCTTTGTACTTCAAAATGAATTTGATTCTTTATTCTCTAAGCTGCGGGTTCTCCAATTTCAAGTTACCACCAATTTGCAGGCGTGGGTTGATCTTGTTAGAGGGATAGTTCCAATTAAGAGAAGTATTATTTATATTTCTTGGCTTTTGCCTCCTGTGAATTAGCATAAGCTGAATGTGGATGGTGCTTCAAAATAGAATCCTGGTCTAGTGGGTGATGATGGAGTTATTAAATGTTCTCAAGGCAGATGGTGTGTTGGTTTTCTTATTAGTCTTTAGTGTGCTTGAGAGTATGGGTGTTGACAGTTGATCGTGGAGATGGATTCTAAGGTGTGCCTTAAGCTTGTGACCTCTTACCATGTAGAGAATATCAATTTCAAGAATGTCCTGCAGCAGTGTTGGTCTCTTATGGATAAGGAATGGGATCTGCAGTTCCATCATGTGTATTAAGAAGGCAACCGAGTAGCTGATGCCCTGGCCAACTTGGAGGTCCGTTCCCCTCTTTTGAAGTCTATTCTTTAGCAGCCTCCTGACCTTGCCCTTGCTCCTTTATAGTATGATATGTAGCAAGTCGCTTGGCCACGTTTAGTGGCTTGTAGTGAAATCTATTCGGGTATCCCTCTCCTTTATGTGTGTGTGTGTGTGTGTGTGTGTGTGTGTGTGTATATATATAAGTGAATATATGAATTATTATGTTAAAATCGATTTACTAATTAACACACAAGATTATTCACATAAATGTCTAGCCATGTATCCTCTAATACCACATGGTCCAGGTCTCTTGATAAAATGTAAATTTCAGCGTATTACATCTTCTCTAATGCGTTGATATTTTCCTTAAGACTTAACATTTATATCTTCACTTATGTAAAAAGAATGAATCATGTTTACTGATAGTGCTGCTAAAGGAAAATCAAGCCCGCTTGCATTAGAGGTGTTCTAAAAAATTCATTGGGTTGGATTATTTGCGTTTTTTATCAATTTGTTGGCATTTTAGACTCTAATGAAGCTGAAACTTTTTGTTATTTTCAATGCTGTGAATTTATTCTTTGCATTAGAGTTTAAAAACACAACATCGATTATTGAGTTAGATTCTATGAATGTAATTAGGTGGATTATTAAAAAAAGTGATCATCCTTGGAGGTTTTGGGAGAAGAGAGAAGTTTAATAATTATCATAATATAATAGCATAATTAAATTCAATAGAATTCAAGTATGTAAGTCATTTGTGTAATCATTTTGGGAATGTACTATAAAAAAAGGTGTTAATGCTACTTCTCCTTTTGTTGCTTGGACACATTGATGCCTTCTCCTTTCAGGTTGACTGCAAATTTTCTTTATTACTGGCCTTTTTATTTTTTTGCTTTTTCTCATCTCAAGAAATGGCGGTTCAATACACTGGCTTCGTTTTATTGGCTCTTATATTTGTTGCTAAGTTTTTGTTACTATGGGAAGTTGATTAGCATCTCTGATGTATTATTGTAATCTCGTTGTTGAGTATTTATGTTTTAACAAGATTTTTTATTTAAGTTATCTGAGTTAGTTTGGATGTATGCAGGGGTCTATTGGTTCGATTTAGTATTTTGATAAAATAAATTGTTTTAAAATTTATAAATTAATAAATTCAAATTATTTGCTGGTAAAAAAAATTTCATATGTTTGTTGTGAGCTGAAAAATTTCATATGAATCTATTGATTAGGTGTCATTATCATGTTGAAGAGACTATTAAAAGAGTGTTTAGTATGAAATGTAGACACATCATAATTATATTAAAAATATTATTCTAAAAATATATTAGAAATTTTATTCTATAATAATTCTAGAAATATGTTTTATTATAAATATTACAAATGATTTGAATTATACAAAAATTCATATTTAAAATATTAGAAACATTCACGTTTGAACCATAAAATAAACATTTATAAACTTTACATTTATATCTTGCACTATCTGAGTTTAAATTTATTTACATTTATGTATTTTAAGTATACGTTTAGATAAAAAAATTAAAATAAAAAATTAGATTTCAACAAGAGTTATAAAAAGAATTGTAAACCAATGGTTTGATTTAAGTTGAGAAAACTCAATCATTTTAAATTAGAGAGAGAGCTCCCCTTAAAGGCTTGATAAATATTCATATACTAAAAAATTTAAATTAAAAACTTCATTTAAACTAAAAATTCAATTTTAAAAAAGAAATTTTAATAAATTGTTTATTTAGTATATACCTTTCCTAACACTTTTATTGTGTCTTGCTCTTTATTTAATAAAATGAAAAGCAATTCTAATGTTCCTTTTCTCTTTGAACTTTTATATATATATATATATATATATATATATATATATATATATATATATTATAGAAAAAGATATTAACTTTGTTGGCAAGGGCTAAATTTGCTTGTTTTAAATTCAAATGTACCCATTTGCAAAATAATTTTTTTTTGAAAGAAAAAACTAAATAATTTAACAGATCTAAACTTATCAGTAATTTTGTTAAAAATTAGGGAAGTTATAGCAATTTTGACCAAAATTCACTGACTAAATTAGTAATTACCTTTATTTTATTTTATCTCTTGCTTGACCCATTTTTTTGTTTATAAAAAAAAAAAAAAAAGCAAGCAGACAATTTTTTGAACGTTAAAATAGCCAAGTCAAGGCTGAGTAAGCTAAGCTGAGCCGCGAAACCTGGGCAGCTTGAAGCTGTCGGTGGTCCTCGTGCAAGCTATCTCATAGCAGAGCAAAGCTTGACTTCTTCTTCTCTCCATCAGTATCTATGAAAAACGTAATACTCATTTAAGAATCAAAAAGAAAATAACTAAAAATTAAAAAAGAAAAATAAAAAAATCCTAAAGCTTTCTCTCTCAATTGCCTTTTATTATCTTCTTCTTCATCTTCCCTTCCATTCTACGATATCATTAGATGCGCCTTTTTTTCTTTCAATTTCTCTCTCGATACAGGTAACTGCTAACCAACTTCCTCTCTCTCTCCCTCCCTCAGTTGTACTTTGTGTGGTATAGTTGGCATTGATGAGGATTTGTCGTTTCTGGGAAAGTAGAGATGGCGATTAGTTTTGTTGTTGGATTTTTCTAAATATCTTGTTAGATTCCGTCCCTTCTCTTTCTTTATTTCATTTTGTTTATTTGGTAAGCTCATTTTCAATGAACAGCGACAGTGAAAGCTGTGCTTTAGATTTGTGGATTTGATCTATGATTTGTTTCACTTAATTCTTTCGCAAGTTCTTGAATCTGTTTCCGGAAAATGTCGGTTCTCTCCTCTGCGATTTGATTTAGTATCACTCTCTGTTTGGCTGCTGAGGAAGCCGTGGAATTTCCTTCTTCTTTCTTTTATTTTTTTATTTTTTAAATATTTTTTGGAAAAGTAAACGCAAATTGAATATTTGGTATTCTCAAAAACCGGCGCCTTTTACTAAATGTAAGCTAAATCAGAGTGATTGATCTGTGTTCTTCTAGTTGGACCGTGGAATTGAACTTGAACAACCCAGTGATAAGCTACTCTCTTTAGTTGTGAAGTGATAATTTTGATTCAGTTTTTGTGGATGGCATTATTTACAAAAGACTATACATTTTTTTTTATTCAATTTGAGTTGAATTAGAGTGGTTAGTAATCTGATCTGGAATTTTTATGTGGTCAATTTTTTCAATTTTGGGATTTGCACTGTTTTGTGCAGGGGAATTGATGTTTTGACCCTGTATACAAGGTAGATCTGGAGAGGGACACGGTTTTCGATTGATTTGTTTTCTTTATTGGGAATCTTGAAGTGAAGTAAAGCTGGCGGCTACACTGGCTTGGAGGTTTGCTGCCAACAATGGCAGCAGCCTTGCTACTAATGACATGGTAATGGATTCTTCTTCTGCCCATTTCCTTTGAAGTAAGATAAATGATCCCCTTCTCTTGAAATGACCTGGCTCAATAGGGAAATCCCAATTCATTTCTACGTCAAGAATTTAGTAGTTTCATTGATTTTTTATGTGCCCATTACTGAACGTGAATGGAATAGGGTAGATCCCATTTTTGCTGATTAATATGTTTGGTACTGTTGGATACTGCTGATGTTATTTGTATAATCTTCAAATCTATGGTCCTTATGGTGGCCATTTTCTTTCTTCTTCTTCTTCTTCTTCTTCTTCTTCTATTGATAGACTTATCACTGAAAACATATTATGTGAATTCTGAACATTGTGTTGTCTGTGCAATTCTCTTATGACTATTTGTATTTCAGCTGATCTGTAGTGATTTTGCAAGTTTTATTGATATTTCTAGTACATGTTTACATTGTACTTGTACTATTTTTGATGAGTGAACATCAATAGTTCTTCCATAGACCTCTCTCTTTCTCTCCCACACACAGACACTAGTGTCCAAATCTCAAGCTTTTTCTTTCTAAGTTTTGTGGTTGAGAAAACTAGAGTAAAATTGAATTTTCCAGTTGCTTCTTGTAATTGATATTTTTGTTCGTTTGACACTAAATGTATGATGCTTTGGCTTACAAAAGTGACATTCTCTTCTTTCATACTTGCAGGAAAAAAATGTCGATGGAAAACTTCAAGATTCAGAGCCCCCAACTCCACATTCAGTTATGAAGATGGGTTTGAGGTACGTTAAGATTTTGCTCATGCAGTGTAGCAGCTTATCTAGGTGTGCTATGATGATTAAAATGGGCACATGCTGTTCTTTTTATACCTGCATTTTAGGCCGGATCGATTAGTGGAAATAGGTGCCTTTCTTTAAGGAAGTCCTCCATGTCACCCCTCTCCTTTTCTTTTTTCTCCTTTTTTAATTATTAAATATATTGTAGTTTAAGGATTCAAGGCAATATGTTTCCAAAATATTTTTACATAAGAGGGTTTTGAGATCAGCTGATTGCTTTTATCTTCCCTCGTTGTTGAATGCTTATTCTGTTTTGCCTGTGTATATTGCACACCATATGTTAAGCTTAAGAGCCTCTGGCTTTTCTATCTAAGTTCATTTTCACTGTTGATGTGTATGTGTATGATTATCACTATGTAATGGTTGATTGTTGTCCCATACTCTGTTTTGAGCCCTGAAAATGTTGATATGGCTAATAAGATGCTTGCTAAACTCTAAATAATGATAAGTTCTTTGTTTTTATCTAGAAGTCTTAGTTTAAATTTTGTGCGTGTTGAAATATTTGTGAATGCTCGACTCTAGAGTTGATGGACTATAGTACATTTTCTTGTTATACATGTAATTCTTTAAAGCTGAACCATTGAATTCTTTTTTGTGCAGTTATTAGAATTTGCACTTCTGTGTTTTCATTTGCTTTTTTTAAACAGGATGTGGTGTTAACTTTGCATTATTAGTGTATAGTAGTTGTTTTCTAATCACAATATTGAATAGGAGAAGTTACTTGTATGGGATGATAGGAATGACAATTTTTGCTGATTTCTCTTCTGCTTTTAAATCATGTACAGAGACCGTAGTAGTAGTATGGAGGATCCAGACGGGACATTAGCAAGTGTTGCACAGTGCATTGAACAGTTGCGGCAGAGTTCTTCATCTGTACAAGAGAGAGAGTATTCCTTGAGGCAGTTGTTAGAACTTATTGAAACACGGGAAAATGCTTTCAGTGCTGTTGGATCTCACTCTCAAGCAGTTCCAGTGCTTGTTTCTCTTCTCCGATCAGGATCACTTGGAGTAAAGATACAGGCTGCTACTGTTTTAGGCTCTTTATGTAAGGAGAATGAGCTCAGGGTAAAAGTCTTGCTTGGAGGATGCATTCCACCATTACTTGGGCTTCTCAAGTCTAACTCTACAGAGGGTCAAATTGCAGCAGCAAAGACAATATATGCTGTTTCTCAGGGTGGTGCTAGAGATCACGTTGGATCAAAGATTTTTTCAACTGAAGGAGTTGTGCCAGTGCTGTGGGAGCTACTCCGGAATGGGCTCAAGAGTGGCAACTTGGTTGATAATTTGTTAACTGGAGCACTAAAAAACCTCTCTAGCAGTACCGAGGGATTTTGGTCTGCAACGGTACAAGCTGGAGGAGTGGATATACTAGTGAAGTTGCTCACAACGGGACAGTCTGGCACTCAAGCTAATGTCTGTTTTCTTCTTGCATGTATGATGATGGAGGATGAATCTATCTGTTCTAAAGTATTGGCAGCAGAGGCTACTAAACAACTGCTTAAGCTGTTGGGGCCTGGTAATGAAGCCCCTGTTAGAGCAGAAGCTGCTGGTGCTGTCAAGTCTCTATCTGCACAATGTAAAGAAGCAAGACGAGAGATAGCCAATTCTAATGGTATTCCTGCCTTGATAAATGCTACGATAGCTCCTTCAAAAGAATTCATGCAAGGTGAGTATGCTCAAGCATTACAGGAGAATGCCATGTGTGCTCTTGCAAATATTTCTGGTGGTTTATCATACGTAATCTCAAGCCTTGGTCAAAGCCTTGATTCATGCTCTTCACCTGCCCAGACTGCTGACACATTAGGGGCTTTAGCTTCAGCTCTGATGATTTATGACAGCAAAGCTGAATCAACAAGGGAATCAGATCCTGTGGTTATTGAGCAGACTTTGGTTAACCAATTCAAGCCTCGCTTACCATTTCTTGTGCAGGAACGTATCATTGAAGCATTGGCTAGCTTGTATGGGAATGCCATGCTTTCAATCAAACTACCAAGTTCTGAAGCAAAACGATTGCTTGTTGGTTTGATCACAATGGCAACCAATGAAGTTCAGGATGAGCTTATAAGAGCTCTGCTCACACTTTGCAACAATGAGGGAAGCCTTTGGCGTGCACTCCAAGGCCGTGAAGGGGTTCAGCTATTAATATCTCTTCTTGGGCTTTCATCAGAACAACAGCAAGAATGTGCAGTTGCATTGCTTTGCCTCCTATCTAATGAAAATGATGAAAGCAAGTGGGCCATCACTGCAGCTGGTGGTATTCCCCCTCTTGTTCAAATTCTGGAGACAGGATCAGCTAAAGCCAAGGAAGATTCTGCAACAATACTCAGGAACCTATGTAATCACAGTGAAGATATACGTGCTTGCGTTGAAAGCGCTGATGCTGTTCCTGCATTACTCTGGCTGCTTAAGAATGGAAGCCCCAATGGAAAAGAAATTGCAGCAAAGACTTTAAATCATTTAATCCATAAATCTGATACAGCAACTATTAGCCAGCTTACTGCACTTTTAACCAGTGATCTACCTGAATCAAAAATGTATGTTCTGGATGCTTTAAGAAGTATGCTTTCTGTTGTCCCCTTAAATGATATATTACGGGAAGGGAGTGCTGCAAATGATGCAATTGAGACAATGATTAAGATATTGAGCTCTACTAAAGAAGAGACGCAGGCCAAGTCTGCATGTGCTTTGGCTGGAATTTTTGAAGTCAGGAAGGACTTGCGTGAGAGTAGTATTGCTGTCAAAACTCTTTGGTCCATGATGAAATTGTTAAATGTTGAATCTGAAAGCATCTTAATAGAGTCATCCCATTGCCTTGCTGCCATATTTCTTTCAATTAAAGAGAACAAGGATGTGGCTGCTGTTGCTCGAGATGCATTGGCTCCCTTAGTTACACTTGCTAACTCTTCCTCAGCTTTGGAAGTTGCAGAGCAGGCAACATGTGCTCTGGCAAATCTTATTTTGGATGGTGAAGCTTCAGAGAAAGCAATTCCTGAAGAAATTATTCTGCCTGCAACTAGGGTTTTACGTGAGGGCACGGTTTCCGGGAAGACCCATGCTGCAGCAGCAATTTCTCGTCTGCTTCATTCTCGCAGAATTGATTACGCTGTAACTGATTGCGTTACTCGTGCTGGAACAGTCCTTGCATTAGTTTCATTTTTAGAATCTGCCAGTGGTGGATCTCTTGCCATAGCAGAAGCACTTGATGCGCTCGCTGTTCTGTCGAGGTCGGAAGGGGGCAGTGGGAGCATTAAGCCTGCATGGGCAGTTTTAGCGGAATTCCCCAAAAGTATAACCCCAATAGTTTCATCTATTGCAGATGCAACACCTTTGTTGCAGGATAAAGCTATTGAAATCTTGTCGCGACTTTGCAGAGATCAGCCTGTTGTTTTAGGAGATACAGTTGCTACCGCATCTGGATGTATATCATCAGTTGCTAGAAGGGTGATCAACTCCAAAAACCCAAAGGTCAAAATTGGGGGAGCTGCACTTCTTATTTGTGCTGCGAAAGTTAGTCACCAGAGGGTGGTGGAAGATCTTAATCAATCAAATTCATGTATCTATCTTATTCAATCACTTGTCGCTATGCTTAATGCTGCAGAGACATCTCCTTTGGGAACTCCAGGTGATGATAACAAGGAGATCATTAGCATATGCAGAAATACTAAAGAAGAAGCTGGGAATGGTGACTCAAGTACTGGGACAGTACTGATTTATGGTTATAATTTGGCTATTTGGCTACTCTCTGTTCTTGCTTGTCATGATGAGAAAAGTAAAACTGTGATAATGGAGGCTGGAGCAGTTGAAGTCCTTACGGATAGAATCGCAAATTGTTTTTTGCAATGTAGTCAGGTATTCAGACTTACTTTTTTTTTTCCTCTCTTTGAAGTAAAATAATTTCACTTTCTTGTTATGTATCATCTTCTGTAGGGGAAATAATTGTGGATGAATCTTTCTATATCTAGATCTTCAACATTCTTAGATCTTTACATATAATAGGCTAATATTATTACATGGCCTAATATTATTATGATGTTCACTAAAATATAGTCAACACGTATCTTCATTAACCTTTGAATGCTTCTCTATGGTTTATGCAGAGTGATTTTAGTGAAGATAGTAGCATATGGATTTGTGCTTTATTGCTAGCAATTCTGTTTCAAGATAGAGATATAATTAGGGCACATGCAACCATGAAATCTATACCAGCGCTTGCGAACTTGTTAAAGTCAGAGGAGTCTGCAAACAGATATTTTGCTGCTCAAGCAATTGCAAGTCTAGTTTGTAATGGTAGCAGGGGAACTCTTCTCTCTGTTGCCAATTCTGGAGCAGCAGGTGGGCTTATTTCTTTACTTGGCTGTGCTGATGCTGATATAGCTGACCTTCTGGAATTGTCAGAAGAGTTTGCTTTGGTGCGTTATCCAGACCAAGTTGCTCTTGAGAGATTGTTCAGAGTTGAAGACATAAGGGTTGGAGCTACTTCTCGAAAAGCTATACCTGCTCTTGTTGATCTACTCAAACCAATTCCAGATCGTCCTGGGGCACCTTTTCTAGCATTAGGGCTTCTGACTCAGCTTGCAAAAGACTGTCCATCCAATAAGATTGTAATGGTAGAATCAGGGGCTTTGGAAGCCCTGACTAAGTATCTTTCACTTGGTCCCCAAGATGCAACCGAAGAAGCTGCAACGGATCTGTTGGGTATCCTATTTGGTAGTGCTGAAATTCGGAGACATGAATCTGCATTTGGTGCTGTAAGTCAACTTGTAGCAGTCTTACGTTTGGGGGGAAGAGGTGCTAGGTATAGTGCTGCTAAGGCATTGGAAAGTCTATTTTCTGCTGACCATATCAGGAATGCAGACACTGCAAGACAAGCTGTCCAACCTCTAGTGGAGATACTTAATACTGGAGTAGAGAAAGAACAGCATGCTGCTATTGCTGCATTGGTTAGGTTATTAAGTGAAAACCCATCACGAGCACTTGCAGTTGCAGATGTTGAGATGAATGCAGTTGATGTTCTTTGCAGGATCCTATCCTCAACTTGTTCAATGGAGCTGAAAGGAGATGCTGCAGAGTTATGTGGTGTTCTCTTTGGAAATACAAGAATCAGGTCGACTATGGCTGCGGCGCGCTGTGTTGAGCCCCTGGTTTCTCTCCTTGTTACTGAGTTCAGTCCTGCTCAGCATTCCGTTGTCCGTGCACTGGACAAACTTGTTGATGATGAGCAATTGGCAGAACTAGTTGCTGCGCATGGTGCTGTTATTCCTCTTGTTGGCCTTCTCTATGGTAGGAATTACATGCTTCATGAGGCTATTTCCAGGGCCCTAGTGAAGCTGGGGAAGGACAGGCCTGCTTGTAAAATGGAAATGGTAAAAGCTGGAGTAATTGAAAGCATACTTGATATTCTCCATGAAGCACCAGATTTTCTCTGTGCTTCATTTGCAGAGTTGCTTAGAATTTTGACTAACAATGCTAGCATTGCCAAGGGACCATCTGCTGCAAAAGTTGTTGAGCCCCTGTTCCTGCTGCTAACAAGACCAGAATTTGGACCTGATGGACAACATAGTGCGTTACAGGTTCTAGTTAACATTCTGGAGCATCCACAATGTCGGGCTGACTATAGTCTCACCTCTCACCAAGCTATTGAACCTCTTATCCCTTTGCTAGATTCTCCAGCCCCAGCAGTCCAACAGTTGGCAGCTGAGCTTCTGTCACATCTTCTCCTGGAAGAATATCTTCAGAAGGATCCGTTGACACAGCAAGTAATTGGTCCCTTGATACGAGTTCTTGGTTCCGGCATACACATCTTACAACAGAGAGCTGTTAAGGCCCTTGTTAGCATTTCACTAACGTGGCCAAACGAAATAGCGAAAGAAGGAGGTGTGAATGAGCTATCCAAAGTGATATTGCAGGCTGATCCTTCTCTTCCTCATGTATTGTGGGAATCTGCTGCTTCTGCATTAGCTAGTATTCTGCAATTTAGTTCTGAATTTTATTTGGAAGTGCCTGTTGCTGTGTTGGTAAGGTTGCTCCGGTCTGGCTCGGAAAGCACAGTGGTTGGTGCACTGAATGCCCTTTTGGTGTTAGAAAGCGATGATGGAACTAGTGCTGAAGCAATGGCTGAAAGTGGTGCAATAGAAGCTCTTTTGGAACTTCTCAGAGGTCATCAGTGTGAGGAAACAGCTGCAAGGTTATTGGAAGTATTACTCAACAATGTGAAAATCAGAGAATCAAAAGCTACTAAATCTGCAATTTTGCCCTTATCCCAATACCTCTTGGATCCACAAACTCAAACACAGCAGGCTAGGCTACTGGCAACTTTGGCTCTTGGAGATTTATTCCAAAATGAGGGCTTGGCTCGAAGTACTGATGCAGTTTCGGCTTGTCGTGCTCTGGTAAATGTGCTTGAAGAGCAGCCTACAGAAGAAATGAAAGTTGTGGCTATATGTGCTTTGCAGAACCTTGTTATGTACAGCAGGTCTAACAAAAGAGCAGTTGCAGAGGCTGGTGGTGTTCAGGTTGTATTGGATCTGATTGGTTCAAGTGATCCAGATACGTCTGTCCAGGCTGCGATGTTTGTTAAACTTCTGTTCTCCAATCACACCATTCAAGAGTATGCTTCCAGTGAAACAGTTAGAGCTATAACTGGTAAGTTCTCTGTATTTGTATGCATAATTTGCCAAGGTTTTGGAAAATTTCTTAATGAAAATGAGAAATTCTAGTTCTTAAAATTTCTATACAAGCTGCACTTCACTCCAGTTTTTAAAACAGTTTGTGAAATAAACACGTGTTTCATACATTTGTTATACAGTTACAGCATACATGGTCAGCTGGTCTAGTAAAATAGTTAATATGTGCTCATATTAAATAATGTAATTCCTTAATGTACTACTTGATACATGCTGGTCTAATAAAATAGCAAGTATATTAATTATGAGAATTTATGTAGAAATCAGTGGTGTGCTTGGGTAATTTATTTAATTAAGTTGCTAATAAATTCAGATTACAGAAATTCTGGAAAATTTAAAGCTGGTGAATGACCCTAAAAACTATTACTGTAAGACCAGGTACTTTGAACTAGAGGGGTTGAATTGCAGCTTGTGTGTTATTGAAATATTTCCTTTAGCATGCAACATTTCCTTTTCATTTGCAAGCAGATGTGTTTTTGTTCTTTTATTTTTGAATAGAGCTATATTCTCTGCATAGCATTGGTAATTTAAGCTAAGGTATGTTGTTGAAGTAATTGAAAGATGTAGGAAACAGTGGAAGAGTATTGCTGGGCTGCTTAGGTTAATTGGTGCTCAGAAATCACTTCACCTTTTCCGTTTTGGTTAGGAGAAAAATGTTTTAGCGTCAATTGTTACTTGGATGGATTTTCAGTTTAGGGATATTGTTTCTTCTCTTTTTTCAACTGTTGAGAAACTTGCTGTTTTGGTATTGCAGCTGCTATTGAAAAAGACTTATGGGCCACTGGAACTGTGAATGAGGAGTATCTAAAAGCTTTAAATGCTCTCTTCAGCAACTTCCCACGCCTGAGAGCTACTGAGCCAGCAACACTCAGTATACCTCATTTGGTTACATCCCTCAAGACAGGCTCAGAAGCAACTCAAGAAGCTGCCTTGGATGCACTTGTCCTTCTCAGGCAAGCTTGGTCAGCATGTCCAGCTGAAGTTTCAAGAGCTCAATCTATTGCTGCTGCAGATGCTATCCCCTTGTTGCAATACTTGATTCAGTCTGGCCCACCTCGATTTCAGGAGAAAGCAGAATTCCTGCTTCAGTGTTTGCCCGGGACATTGGTGGTAATTATCAAGCGTGGAAACAACATGAAGCAGTCAGTAGGAAATCCAAGTGTTTATTGCAAACTTACGCTCGGCAACACTCCACCAAGACAAACAAAGGTAAGATGCTTTTTTTATTTTTTGAGAATAAGAGTTATGATTTCATTATTTATATACTTTAAGAAAGTTAAAACTTCATTACTGAAAGCTGAACATAACAAAGTCAAGCCTTTACGTCAATCAATCAATTCATAGAGAGCTCATGATAGCTTGGTTTTACCAGACTGCAAAATGTATTCACTTGGGAACTTGTTCAACTGTGCCTCTGGTGGTACATACTTCAAAAATGCAACCTAAACTTCTCTTCCCATTTTCTTTCAGTGTAAAGAAGTTTTGAGTGCTGCTATTCATGATTTTCACTTGCAACAAAAATTTAAATCTAATTCCACTTCAGTTGCATGCCTATCAAAATGGTTCGTAAGAAAATTTAGCTTCAACTGAATGGATATAGTGGGTGTATCATGCTTGTATTTTACTTTTTTGACTTGGAACTGCCTAGGAAAACGTCATTCACTGGAGCATATATGATAAGGACGGTAATTAGCACATAGACCCTGTTGTAGAAGAATTATTGGAGATCTTTATAGTTACCCAACAAGGATTAGCTGTCATTTAAACCACACATTATTCACTATATCCCTTACCGACCAACTCCTTTTTGTGACAGTTGGAGAAGGTGGACTTGTAATCCATAGCTCAATGGCAAGCTCTAAGTTTTCAGTATCTTTTAAACGGATACACGTCATCCATGAAGAAATTATATTTATGTAGTTTTCTATTGAGCCATTTTAAGTCTCATTTTACATCTAATTTCGATAAAAAAAATGCCAACATCTTTTTTATGGTAAAACATCATAAAGTTACCTTGTTTTTTTTGTTTCAACTTTGCATTATTATGCTTCATTCTAGAATTTGCCATTTTTGCTTCTCATAAATGAATTAATACTTGTGTCAGGTGGTATCAACTGGACCCAATCCAGACTGGGACGAGAGCTTTGCATGGTCCTTTGAGAGTCCTCCAAAAGGCCAAAAGCTTCACATCTCATGCAAAAACAAGAGCAAAATGGGGAAGGTACCCAATTTTCTTTTTTTTTTTTTTTTCCCAAAAGAGGAGAGAAGAAAATAGAAATATGTTCTTTAACTTGCACTTTGTGACGTTTATTACTGCTGCTTGACATTATCTCTTTTGATTTAACAACAGAGTTCTTTCGGAAAAGTAACGATCCAGATTGATCGGGTTGTAATGCTGGGAGCAGTTGCTGGAGAATATACTCTGTTGCCAGAAAGCAAAAGTGGACCGTCAAGGAATTTGGAAATAGAATTCCAGTGGTCGAACAAGTAACAACCGTCAGTGAAGTATAACAATGATTGAAATTTTAGAGAGAAAAAAGATATGTTCCAGTATAGATTTTATTTTCAAAATTTTCCATTTCACAATTCTTGAGGTTTTTAATCGTTTTGGTGTAAATAGTTTGCAAAAGATTTTGATTTTTGTAGGTGCTTGCCTTGAGTCATAAAGTTGTAATTTGTTCAATGTATTCTTTTGTAAGTTGATGTTATAATTTCTGGAACCAAATGGACAGACAGTTCAATCCCTTATTTGTATTTTCTGTGACAAAAATCGGGTGCTTTGTCATAATCCGAGAGAAAAGAAAGCTAATGGTGCCGGTTCTGATTTAAACATATTTAGCTCAACCTTCTTTCAATCTTCTATAACTTGGGTCTTCGGATTGGTTATTGTAAAATAATTATTTTTTATTCGTTTGATCGAATAGACCAATTCGGTTCAATTTGTCATACTTATCTCAGTGTGGTTAAAAAAAAAAAAAACTAATTTGGGTTTTTTAGTTTGTAGGTTCAGTTCGCTCCAAATCTCGTTTGCACAGCACTAATGAGATTAATCATATATTCATAAAAAAGAAGTAGAAATATTCATGAAAAATGTTACATTACTAGTTCATCAAATGAATTAATTTTACTTAGAGAGCATAATTTATAAATAAAAAGATATCCTTGTAAATATAGAAATCATTAGTTTTCCAGAATTAAAAATTTATCCAGTATATTTAGCTTTAATGGGTTAATTAATAATTACAAATTTTGGAGGGTGGGCCCGTGAATGGATGCAGAGTGCTCTGTCTAATGATTTTGCTATAAGACAGAGTGAAGTAAAGTTGCATACTACAAACACTTACCAACCACTTCCTGCACTTCTTTGCCGACCCGCAAAAACCCAGACTGGCTTATCTCTCCTGCAAACAGAACTACACAGATTTTCTATACAAGCTTCAGAAACCCTAGATCTCGATTTCATTACCGCAATACCCTACATTTGGCTATTCTATGCTTTGATTTTGTTGTTGTTCCTTGCTCTACAAATACTGCCACAACCACCGCCCTTGCTCGGTCCACATTTCGAGTCGCAATGGCGGCTCGACCTCGATCTCGTTCTCTTCTTATCTTAGTAATGATGGCGAGTCTTCTCGTGGAACAGAGCCTAGAAATTTCATTCTCTTCGAAGCTGATTCACCGATTCTCTGAAGAAGTGAAGTTGCTTAGGGTTTCGAGGAACGAGAAGGTGAGCGAGGTTTGGCCGGAGAAGAAAAGCTTGCAGTATTACCAGAAACTCATGAACAGTGACGTCCAGAGGCAGAAGATGAAGCTTGGACCTCAGTATGATTTTCTTTTCCCTTCTGAAGGAGGCAAAACGCTGTCGCTTGGAAATGACTTTGGATGGTACAACTTTAGTCTTTAAATATTCATTTTACATAATTTTGTAAGGTCTTTTGCGTTTTTGTTTCCTTCAGTTCTGTATACAGTCATAATTTTGGACTGTGTGTTGACCCCTAAAATTAACTAATTCGTTGATTAATTGCTTTCTTTTGAATTGAAATAAGATTCACATTCACAGTCACAATAGAGTACTAAAGTTGGCTTGCTGTTTCTCCCTTTCTTGTATTTTTCTCTTAATCTAATTTCTGATATTGACTTTGGTGTATTGTCACACGTTTTGGTTGGTGATTGATCTCTGTCTTTGACACCCTTCTGTTTTAATATTCCTTTTGACTCTAAATTTTACGACTATTATTTGGTCAAACTATATCAACTAAAAATATTTGCAAGTTTTACTTAAGGAAAGCACATGAAACATTAGAAAATGACCAACTTTTCGATGTAATTTATTGGGTTCTTCCAACAACACACTACTATTTAGGTTAATTTACTAAAAACATCTAATGCAGTGGAAATTGGACCTCGGGATTTATGACCAGAAAAGGCCGAATGTTTCTAAATCACTAGTGAAAACATATTTCTGTGATACCATGCTATGTGGGATTTTGTTAAGTGATATTATGGAGCACCAGAATCTGGAAATTTCTCAATTGCCCTTACCCATAGAATATTGCTCTAATTTTATTGTGCAATTTGTAAATTCATAGCGAACATAGCAAGGTGCAGTGTAGCTTGCATCTGAATTTGCTGGCCTTTTTTATCCATTAACTAATTGTTTTCATCATCTATTTTTGTATGGTCAGTGCTTGATCGTATTTTTCTTCTAAGAAGTAATTGATATTTGAAAAAGGACAAGAGAGGATAATGAGGGCCGTAGCTGGGATGATCCAAGCGAAGCTATGCTGGGTGTTATGGTGTTAGTTTGGTTTAGCTTTAACAAGCTGGAGACGAGATTAGAAGTTAAGCGATTTTTAAACAATTTAATTTTATTAGAATTTTATATTAAATAATAATTTAAATTCAAACAGAGACAACTGCAAGTTTCCCACAGGCCAAATGGCCTCAGAAATTCAAGTGAAAAAGAGGTGATAGCTTCCTCCCGGTGTTACATGGCGTCAATCTGTGGCAATAACACCTTTGTTCTTTCCTCCTTTCTTTTCTTGCTCATATAACTTTATTCCATAGCAAATATCGTCTACTTTAGTTATTAGTGATAGCACAAGAACTCTTGAAGTCAAACTTTTGCTAAATCTATTACTAGTACCAAACTTTGATAATTTAAAGTTGGTTACTGATCACTGCTGTCAATTTCTCAAAGCTTATCCGGACAAACTTAGGCAAGTCTAAAATAAAATTGAGTCGACTTCCTATGTATTTCCATTAAGTTGTTTATTTGAAAATTTCAAACTAATTCACTTCTCAAGCAAAAAATATAAATGAGTTCTAATTTTGTTTGCTTGCATGATATTTATTGGGCGCTCTGGTTTACTCAAACTTCCTAAGATAGGAAGCCTACTCGTTTGTTCACATGCTCACATTTCAGATTTATTTATTTTGTTGAATTGTTCCAAGATGCCTCTGATCATAAAAGAATTGTCAATAATGTTTTCACTATGTTTACTATGTTTTCATATTATTTTTCTTAGATTTTTTAAAATCATATGTAAGGTAATATTTATCTATCTTGTGGCAGGGCACATGGGTGCTACTGCTGCCTTATTCACTTTAATTTGTAGCCACTTTCTGATTGTCGATGAGTTCTGCACACAGAATACACTACCCAAGAAATAATCAAATATTTTGACATAGAAAATGCTTCCTTCCGGTTTGAACACATTGGGGATAGTTTTTAGATGATGGAGTCTCTAATTGGAATGCCTAAGAGCAAGCCATATCAACAGGTCATCAGAATGTGCATGTTGCCACTGGCTAATGACTTAACTAGGTAATGAAATAATGGCTCCATTAACTTAACGTGAATAAGATTTTTTTTTTTCCTATGTGGAAATGTTATTTGTTGACTAGATGAAAAAATGATTCAATAACTTAAGTTTAGTTTTCTTGCCATTATTACAAGAGAAAAAGGATGCAACCCAAATCAAAAGTGAGCGGAAGAACTAGAGGATTTGATTTTACCTAAACTTCGTGGAAGCATGGACTTAAAAACTAATGAACTTCTACATTCAGCTTTATTTATTAATTTTTCTCTACCTTAGTAATTGTGATTACTTGAACTTACAATGAAAGCATTCTCGTGATTTTGTGAATTTTAGTTAATAAAATTCCAATCTAGTATCATCATATAATGTCTTTTGTTCTCTTAGCCTTTGATTCCTCCATTTTTCCAATTTTCAGGTTGCACTACACTTGGATTGATATGGGGACACCTCATGTTTCATTTCTTGTTGCACTGGATGCTGGGAGTGATCTACTTTGGGTGCCTTGTGATTGCATGCAATGTGCCCCCTTATCTGCAAGCTACTACAACAGTCTGGTAGGCCAGCCTTTCCCTTATGATAATATGTTGTTTCTCATAGCAGTGCTTTGTCTCTATTATTTGTTGATTGTAAGCTTATCATGGTGCAAATAGTTGTGCTTTTGTGATTATATCTTAGATCATAATCTCATCAAGGACAAGCCTTCATCTATTCTAGGTTGTCCGTGGAATTACTCAATTCTCAAAAAGGATTCGCTCGTCATTTCTGTCCATGCCTTGAGTTACTTTTATTATTTTGATTAATGAAGAGGGGGGAAAAATATTAGTGGATTGATTATGGAAGCTCTTTAGTATGGTCAATGAGGAATAGTGCCTGGATGTTTTGCCGTTTTCATCAAAGCATCATAGTGGATTGCCACTAGGGAAGTGATGTAGAGTCAATTCATTTGCAATTGTGGATGGGCAAGGTATATCTTGAAGGCATTGGTGTTTAGATGATATATGAATGGTAAAGGAGAACTTTAACAGCTGAACATGTAATTTATCTTTTATAAACTAAGGTTGATGTTCATTTACTGATATGCGTGCTTGTTAACTTCAGTGGCTTACCATGATTAGGCAGTGGACTTTCAGCCTTCTAGTAGCTTGGTTACCATAATTAACTAAATACCACCCAAAAGTCACTACAAAGAACAAGCTTTCAAAAGTTTGGAAAACAACATGTGCTTTAAAGACTGCTTATAGTCTGATTTTTAATTGTTTTTGTAACACCTCGAGAAAGCTGCCATCATTCATGGCCATAGTTTAGAAGTGTCTTTCGCGGCAAATGGCTTCCTGATAATTATCTTTTCATCTGTCCAAGACTGTTACTGTGACTGACTGATCTTTACTAAAGGCTCATCTTTGTATCATTGTGACACAACCTTTTAACCATATGTGGAGTGGAAATATAGATTAGTTTATTGTGAGGTCTAATGTACAATGCCTGAATTTATCCAGATGATGTTGATTTTTCTGCTAAATATGGAAACAGGTTTAGCACTTATTTCCAATAATTGATTGGCAGGTGCTCCCTCATATTTGGGGCATCTATTATGCAGGACAGAGATCTGAATGAATATAGTCCATCTCGTTCTAGTACCAGCAAGCATCTATCTTGCAGCCATCGGCTATGTGAATTGGGTCCGAACTGCAAAAGCCCGAAGCAGCAATGCCCTTATGCTATTGATTATTACACAGAAAACACATCAAGTTCTGGATTGCTGGTTGAGGACATGTTACATCTTGCATCAGATGGTGATGATGCTTTAAATGCTTCTGTTCAGGCTCCAGTGGTCATAGGGTGTGTTCTATTCATCATTCCATGTTTGATCTCTTTAAGTTATATTCGCTAGGCACCTATCTTTACTAAGCTTATTAATCTCCAATTATTAGTTAATTTTGTTTTCTTCCTTTCTCATTTGTTCATTTACCTAACGATTTTATTGTTTTATTTTCTTAAACACAGGTGTGGCATGAAACAAAGTGGTGGTTACTTGGATGGAGTTGCACCTGACGGTCTGATGGGTTTAGGACTGGCAGAAATTTCTGTTCCAAGTATTCTCGCCAAAGCTGGATTGATCCGAAACTCTTTTTCAATGTGCTTTAATGAGGATGATTCTGGGAGAATATTTTTTGGTGATCAGGGCCCAAGTACCCAGCAATATACTCCTTTTCTGACTTTAAATGGGAATTAGTATGTGCATCTATATATGGTTTGCATATATTTTTCTGCTTATTTTTGCTTCTTCATCTCTTACCCAACCCTCCTGTTTTTCTTTTCCTTTTTCTCAATGGATGTTAAATCCCAGATGTTTAAAATTGTAAGCTTCTGATTTTTTCCAGTACAACATATATTGTTGGAGTGGATGCTTTTTGCATTGGCAGTTCTTGTCTTAAGCAGACAAGCTTCAGAGCACTAGTTGATACTGGCACATCATTCACATTTCTTCCTGTTGATATTTATGAAAGAATTACCAAGGAGGTACTTATCTAACATTCAACTCCATCATATGAAGTAACTAACGAACTTCCTAATGTGATTCCTGGTTTTCTGTGCTTAATAGTTTGACCAACAAGTGAATGCTACAATCACTAGCTTTGAAGGTTATCCTTGGAAGTATTGCTATAAATCCAGGTGAATTTGCATGAGATATAGCTTTAATACCTTCACATTTGTCTGTGATTCCATACATTTGCAAGCATGCATGAGATCTGTTGCTAATACTTGAATGGATTTTCTAAACAGCTCAAACATGCCCAAGGTTCCATCTCTGCAGCTCACTTTCCCACTAAACAACAGCTTTGTGATCCATAATCCTGTTTTTATGATTTATGACATTCAGGTTTGTTCGAACTTTGGATGAGCCAAATGCAAAGTAGTGGCATTAGGAAAACTCTGGGCAATTTTGGAAGTAGATTTTTTTAAAAAATGAAAATAGTAACGATATTTATTGCATCACTGATTTTTGAGCTATATACTTATACCTGAGATTAGAATGACTTGGTGGTTTTCATTTATGTTATGATTTGGGTCTTTGTTTGCTCCCATGTCATGGTGCAGAGGGCTCAGCTGCATATTTTGTGTTAGTTTGGGCGTTGATGAATTTTTGCTTTTGATGCTGATTAATTTTAGATATCATATATGTTTTCTAACTCTTAAGTTTTTGTAATCTGCTTTTATTATGTGTGCATTGAAATGTAAATGTGATGAATTTGGTGGTTTAGGGAATTAGTGGATTTTGTTTAGCTGTTCAGCCAACTGATGAAGATATTGGAACCCTTGGACGTAAGTGTGCCAGCTGCCATGTTTTCTGTAGAAAAAGTTCATTTTCTTTCTTGCCTCTATAATTCTTCTTAATGTTTAAAAAAGAAAAATATGTGCAGAGAATTTCATGATGGGATATCGAGTGGTATTTGATAGGGAAAATTTGAAGTTGGGCTGGTCACGCTCTAGTTGTGAGTTTTCTGGCCTTTGCCATGTTTCTAGTACTGCTCTTGTTGCACATCAAATTAATTAGTCCAATTTATTTGGGCAGATCGAACAGTTTTGTCATAATCATAGATTAAAAGCTCAGTTTATTTGACTTTACCAATTTGTGGCTTCTGCATATGTAGGTGAATTTCGAGATGATGGTAAGAGGATGCCTCTTACACCTCTCAACCCGTTACCGACAAATGAGCAGCAAAGTGCTCCAGGAGGACATGCAGTTTCGCCTGCCGTTGCTGGAAGAGCTCCATCTAAACCATCAGCTGCCTCGACCCAGCTAATTTCATCCCAGTTTTGTTTATTGAAGTTGTTAATGATGACGCTTCTACCGCACACGCTCATTTATGTTTTGAGTAAATACTGGCTGTCTTCCATGAGTAAGTTCTATTCTTTATAGAGTACTCTACATGTAAATTAATTATGTGCTCTCCTTTTTTTTTTTTTTTTTTTTTTTTTTTTTTTTTTTTTTTTTTTTTTTTTTAATAAAAAATTTTTTTTTTTAAATTTTTTTTTTTTTATATTATTTTTTTTTTTTTTTATTATTCAAAATATTTTAATTTTTTTTTTTTTTTATAAAACCC
>CANUEP010073447.1:0-21242 GCA_947857235.1 Jatropha podagrica | reverse complement strand
TAATTAGGTTAATTAAAATTGGAGTCACTTAGGATTTTTCCTAGTTTACCCTTAAATAATTAAACAAGGTGGCGACTCACACATCACGTGCATTTCTATCCTTTTGTCATATGCATTTCACGCCTATGTGTGTCGGGGTAGGGGTCCACACATTGCCCACTAGAAGCAGCAAAGAATGATCTAAATAACAAGCCAACAAATTATACAGAGAACAATTCAAGAAGAATCGAATCCATTCTTGTGCGACTAGGGCCCTATACAACCTCTCTTCTATCCTGTTAGCGCCATTTCCCCTAGCCCAAGTAAAAGGATACCCAATAAGAGGCAAATCATATAAATCACAGTCATTAATAGCTTCTTTAAAGCCTCACAATAATGAAGATGGATGATCCACCCCCCTTTCTTGTCCTCTGAGCATAGTAAATCATTAAACTCGCCAAAACACACCTAAGGCATAGAAGACATGGTTGCCAACCATCAAAGCAGTTCCCAAGAATTTGAGCTATGGCTATGTTCTAGAATTCCATAAAATCCCATTAACCTCTAGATTCCCTTATCATCAATCAAAACATGCATATCAATGTAGTTATTTGAGAAAGTCTGAACATTAACACTTTCCTTATGTCTCCATAGCATTGCATGGCCCCCACTATGGTCCCTACAATCCACCTCGAAAGCCCCTTCAAAGCCCATCTGGACTCGTAACTCTTCCATTTTTTGCTTACTAACTAGAGTTTCCATAAGAAAAAGAACCTTTGATTTGTGGCGATGGACTAGCTCTTTAAGAGCAAACATTGCTTAAGGGTTGCTAAGCCCTCGACCGTTCCAACTTAGATAGCTCATTGGCCTCGACGGGCCTGGTTGCCAAGCTCCACTACTGATTCAAATTGGACTATTGTAGACATCACTTGAGGGGTAAGCCCATTCCCCTCCATAGATTGCGTATCTGTTGGGCCTTGATTAGTTTCCTTTAAAACAGGAGCCCGTTTCTTCCTTTCATTAATATTCAATAGGAGATCCTCATCCATAGATTGGACTAGCCCCACTGAACTCGTAGCCACTATCCCAAGCTAATTAATTTCCTTATCCTTCCCCCTAGTAGGTACCTGATCAATAACAACAGGACTATGCTGATAGTCATTTGCATTACTACAACTCATATGTTCCTTAGCACCTACCGAAAATGTAGGCATAGTCCAAGGTTCCTTACGATGCATGTAACTCATAGACTGTTCATGCTGATCACGGAACCATCTTCGATCTTCACTCTTAGCCAGGTTCTGGCAGATTGATGCACAAAGCCACCCTCCCCAACCTCTCTCTGTTGACTCCTCCTCCACCTGAAAGAGCATTTCACAAAACTGCTCACTATGCCCCAAGCACCCACACATGAAAAAAAAATTAGGGAGCTTCTCAAAATGAAAGTTAATAGTATGTAAAGTTCCATCTGCATTTCGAGTCTTCTTCTAGCGCTTGAGTGGTTTACAAACATCCAAATTTACCCGAATGTGCATATAAAACCTCCACTCTCCCATATTATTCTTTGAATCATATACCACAAATTCCCTAATGAAGTCCTTGAATTGTTTTGCAACTGCCTCTGACATCAGACCTGCTGGCAAGTTGTGTATTTGGACCCAGAATTTGGCAAAGCGTAAAGGAACCTCTTTTGGATCTACCCCTAAAGGAATCTTCTAGAGCACAATAAGATTGTTGTTAAAGTCTAAGGAGCCCCCTACCACACCTTTTTTACATCCACTGCATGGAAGAATTGAAACAGAAAAACCTTAGGCTCAATCTTCGAAATGCAAATTTCGCGTTCGGGACGCCATAGTCTGGCCAAAGTACTCTTCATAGCACTGAAATTCATCCTTCGATCAGTGAGAAGATGCCCAACTAAACATAAAGAATAATCTAAGGCAAGAATTGCGATTGGCGTTGATTGCATGAACTCAAAAGGCGAGTCCTCATCCTCTCCCAAAGCCAACATAGCCACACTCGCTTCATAAGTTGCTCTCCATGAAAACCAATCAATCACAGATCTAAGTAAGAACACATGCATAAAGCAAGACTATGCCACATGCAGAATGCAAGACATAAATAATAAGTCCAAAAATTAATTTCAATTGGCTTTTTTAATTATTTTATAAGGACCATTAAAATTGATTGTAATTTAAAGTTCATTTTTAGAGGATTTTCTAATATATTTAAAAAAATTAAAAGATTTTAATTTATAAAAAAATTATTTAGTAAATTAATTCCTAATTGAATTATGAAGTAAATTTAATTATTAAATTGTTATCAATTCTAATATGGTGATAACTAGTTAAAGGTCGCGGATTGTGCAGATCGCTTTTTTACTGTATATTATACTTCTAATTTCTAATTTATAGGTTATTTACTATATATGGTCTTGTCTTATAGTCTACATAGACTTTTCAAAATTAAAAAAAATTAAAAATGGTGACTTGAAAAAAAATATAAGTTGATATGTATAGAAGAAAAAAGAAAAATTTAATATATGTATATATATTATATGGATATTGAATTTCATTTTTCCTTATCTTAATCTAATCATAAAATAAAAGGATAAAGTAAAAAAAAATGAAAAATGAAAAAATAAAAAATAATTATTTTAAATAAATATTAATTTTTTAAAATAAAATTATTGACGATTGTGGTAAATTTCTAATAATTTAGGTAATAAATTTAAAATTTAAAATTATTAGACATTTAATTTCAATAAGATTAAGTAAAGTTTTTACATATAAATACAAGTTAAACTAAAAAAGAATAGATTTTATAAAGATATGCATTTGATTTTAAATTAAATCTCCTTATGATTCTAGAAGACTTGACATTGATTTAAAATTATTAAATTATTTAAAATTTTATTAAATTATTTTTCAGTATAAATTTGAAAATTATTGCATTTAATAATAAATGCTAAAATTTTTAACTTAATAGTGATATTATTAAACATCTCTTAATTAGTTATAGGTCTTGAACCTATTTCTAACAAAAAAAAAGAAAAAAAACTTAATTATGAGTATGGTATGACTTTACATAAAAAGTTCAAACTAATTCATTTAATTTATATATATATATACACACACATCCATAAAATATGGATAGGTATGTCAATCTCTTTTAGCAAAACTCTTTCAAAATTCAAATACTCAAATCAAATTTGAAATTGCATGCAATATATGAACTCAACAATTGAAAATTTTTTTAAAAAATATATATTAGTATTTGTCATGACTCAAAACCATGGACTGATATCAGGGTCTAGGCAAGCATAATGTTTCAAACGCCCGTAGTAAGCTTGAATCAGTAAATTCAATCACATCAAATTGAATCATAGGAACAGTAAGCCCATATCATTTTGTATACAAATCTTATGATCATACTATGTCTTGGCCCAAATCCAACATTTCAAATATTTCTTAACTTGGGCACAATTACATTACACTATATATCTATGGGCTAACAGGTCTACACATGCACATAGATCAGTAAATCATCAACCTAAATTTATCAATTAACATGATCACACACATTCAAAATTAGAATTATCATAATCCTATAATAGGAGTTTTCATAATCCTACAATTGTGAAGTTCACTATCAAACTGAAATAAATAAGTTTTTGTACTCACAATTTAAAATTGCTTTTCTAGCTTTATGGTGAAGGATACAGAGCTCTGGCCGGAACAAAGAAGAATCCACTTCCTGAAAAAAACTATACAAAAGAAATGTGAGTTTGTAATGAATAACAATGATGGCATAACACATGCATTCACATTAAATGCTTCCTAAAATACTAAAATGAACACATAACCTGTCAAGTATATAGCACAACATCAACACTCATAAGTAATTACACCTTAAGATAATCAAATAAGTAGAAATTGGTTAGCGGCGTCACTGAAACCCCCGATGAGTCGTTCTCACACATGGTCCTTCCTTTCAAACGTGTGCACTAGAGAGTTGATCCTTATACATGGCCCACCGGTCTAATCCTCACTTGACTAGCCTCTCATTTTTTTTATACTCGCTTTTCTTTTCCATACTAATAGAAGGCCACCCTGTGGTTTTTCCATATCATTCATATCATCAGATGCGCAAGAAGGTGTCGATCTCTCCATACATGATCGAAAGTATCATAGACCACCATCACAAATCTGTGGTAACCCACTTCATTCCAATTCCACACAGGCAAGGCATGGCAATATCACAACACATATAATCAGACATTAAATTAAATGCAAGGACAATAAATATTAAACATAAATAAATATAAAGGTAATGAATGTTTATGCCATAAGAATAGACAATTTATAATAAAATAAAGAATCACAGTAATGTCTTTATACATGATACAAACGGTAATGAACTATTTATAGTAATAGAGGAGAGAAGACTCTAGTTTTAGTTTGATCCATAGAAGCAGTGGATGAGCTTGAACAATATATAAGAAATAAAATTGAAAGGGGAGAAAGAATTAAGTAAAGAATTCCTATAAATAAGAATAAGAAATTAATCTAATAACGCATCTATATATCTAATTGCCATAACTAGACTAGATTCTGTCAAAATTTCGATAGCATCTCCCCTAAAAATTGGGCTATTCAACTGCTTAAACATTGCCATTTAATATACTTAATAATTATCAATCACACAACCGATCCATCGGGTGATCAACCAATCACATACCCATCCTCCTTAAATAATAATATTATTAAGGACGATGAGATTTTCACCATCTCATGATTTTTCCAAGAGTCACTTGAGAGAACCAAATCAAATGGGTTTTGTTTATTTTATTTAATAAATTCGATTGGTCAAACTCATTTTAATCCTCATTTAAGAATGGTTTCTTTACTTTGGTAAAGATTTTGTTTATTTTTTGAGTCGCCACCCTAATTAGGAAAAATTCTCAAATTAATTAATTCTTTGGAATCAATTAATCCGATTTTTATCAGAGTGAGTTCGGGAGTTGGGTACAGAAATAGGAAGATCTTAGGCATCCATTCTATTCGATCTAAATCGGTCTCCTAATTGTCTGAATATTTTGTTATTGTTATTAATGGTAATTTAAATTGAGATGTAAAAATATTGTTATGTAATTTTGAAAATATGTCAAACATACATATCATCATAACAACATAAAATTAAATCATCCACAAGAAAGGGGAGGAGAAAAGAATTACTACCCTTCCTAAAATACATTCCACCCAATTAACCCTTACCAATTCCCATTCCCATTAATTAATACAAATCAATATGAAATGAAATTAAAATTATTAAAAACCAATGAAATATATATATCTAAGCTATTACATGCCAACTAAAATGAGGATCCTTTTTGCATTCCTAGCAGATTACAAAAATATTACAACTTTGAATTAAGTAATAAATTATATTCAAATAAAATCACAAACATTAAATATTAATGCTCACAATACACACATTCACACAATTGATTTGAGAATGATGCATGAGAAATATTAAATGATAAATAACAAATTAAAAATATCAGTCCAACAATAAATAATAGGTATTAAAAATAAATACTGCAGAACAAATAATGGGTAAACAAAATAGTAAAATGGCAAAAATTTAAAGTGCATAATATAAATATTAATAGAGTCAGAATGTTAGTAGATCTAATAATTATAATAAATTTCAAGATCATAATATCCAGCTTAATATATGAATAAATTCACAAATCATCACAAGGAACAATATTATAATTACTGACGTACTCATCTAGATCGACTGTGAGTTTTCACTAAAGGTTGAACTTTGATCTCAGAATCTAGGCACGATTTGATTTTTTTTTTTTTTTAAAATTACTTGACTTCTAAAATTAAGAACTCACACCACCGGAAGTGACTCACGTCCTATTCCAAGGTAACTGGATCTCATGATCACCATAAGAACCAAGACAGAAGAAGAACAAAATTCAGTAGATTTTTGGGTGCCATAACCATTATGGTGCAAGTCCTTACTTGAAGGCGTGTGCCATAAAGGTTATGGCCGGCACCTTCACTGCCCATCAAATTTTTGCTTGTTTCTCTCACAAAAACTCAATTTTTTGAAACTTGAATACTTAAAATAAATAGAAAATTTAACAGAGTAGGGTTTAGACTTTTAGTTATCTTTTTCTGAAGGAAAATCATTGGTTTGCTTGAAGTTGATGAAGAACAGCTTAAGAACTTTGATTTTGGATAACGATCTGAGTTTTAGTTATATTTATGAATGTAGCACACTATGATCTTGCTAGAAACACACTCTTACTCAACAAGCTAATAAGACTCTCTTAGATTTTTGTAAAATTGATTTTTATAGTGGTTTTTTTTTTTTTTTATTTTTGGCTTTTGATTTGGTTTATGTTTTATGATTGCTAAGGTTTTTTGTTTGCTTTAATTGCCAACCTAAAAAATGCTAACCCCTAATCATTCCTCTTAAGCCTTTATTTATAGGCAAATGAGAAAAGTTGACACTACTTAGGGCCTATGTGGTAGGTGGGCCCCATACCTAGGCCCTATTGTGGGCCCTACATATGGGCCCCACATACGAGTTGAGCTTTAGTTTTTCATGAAATCAATCCGAATGATGCGTACGTCGCCTTAGGGTAAGAAAATTTATCTTGGGCAAACCTGGAACTCGTTTTCGAATCCTATTTTAGCACGAATCTTGAAAATGTGAAAATGATTCAATCAATCTAGTTTCTTACACTAGGATTATTAGTTCGAGAATCGAATCAGATGGGCCCCTTAAAGGCCAAACTTACTTTATCACGAGAAACATCACTACCACTGATGGGCCTCACAAGGACCACCGTGGGCCCGTTCATGGAATTGGTCTGATTTTTATAAAATCAGACCGGGTGGTGTACAGAGTGATGTAGGGAGCCTACACACCCTGCAGGTAAACCCAGGATGCTATCGTGGGCCCCATTTTGGTGCGAACATGAGAATGTTATAATGGGTTATATTTCTTAACTTCGGATCATCAGTCTAGGAATCTGATGCATCATGTGTTTTAACCTCATTTTTAACAACAAAGGTTGTCATTATTGAGTCTATTTTTTAGGGAAAAAATTGAGCATCTATAGTTTGTCCCAGCTTTGATAATATTTTACTTTTTAAGTAAGATTTTATCAAAGTGTAAAGTGGACACATGGACAGTGTAGTACTTTGCATCCTTTGGACAACTTGAATGATTTGAGGGATGCCAGCTTTGCTCGAGAGTTGGAGTAGTTTCACTCTGAGTTTATCTTGGTATGACATGATTGGGCGACTTGGGTGTGTCACGATTGGACGGCTTGGATGTGCTATCTTACGGATCAATACAAAGTGAATTGCATCAAACAACAATTTAAACAAAATATTATGTGCCAAACGACCGCGTGTAGTGCTATGTGCCAAACAGCAACGTAAAGTGCTCTTGCTCCAAACGGTGGTGTAAATCAAACGACAGTGTAAAGGTGTGGTGCACAAAATGACAGCTTAAAGAGTGTGGTGTGCCAAACGGCAGTGTACAGAGTGCGCCGAACGGCGGTCTAAAGAGTGCGGTGCCCCAAACGACGGCATAAAGTTTGAAATTCTCCCTTGAGGGAGGTTGTCCCTTAGGATGGTGTGCCCTAATTGGATGGCTTAAAAAGTGCATTACGCCAAATGGCAACGTAAAGTCTGAAATGATCCCCTTAGGGAGTGTAATGCCTTAAGTTTTGGAACTTGGGATAGGTTATTTCATTATTGCCGAGTCTAAATAGTGATTCATGTATTGCATGTTATTTGTTTGATGGTTCATGCATTAAATGATTTCTGGATTGCAAACTGTGAATCTTTACCTCGAAAAGTATAGTTATGAAATTTAATGTGTTGCATTCTAATTGCACCTAAATATTGGGATTGAGATTTGATTTTCAAAATGTGAGTTATTGATTATTGTTAAGTATTATTATAAAACGAGATTATTTAAAATATAGTTATATATATTTGTGTAATAGACACTACAAAAAAATGTCGTTTAGCAACGGCTTATTCCGTTGCTAAACTTGAAGAATCCGTTGCGAAAATAAAAATAGCAAGATAAATTCCACCATGCTAATAATTTAACATCGAATATATAAATTGCTAAGCAATGAAACATCTGTTGCGAAATTTTATGCCCAAATACCAATTTCATTATAATGAATTCATCTAATGGTAATATTGTTGTCAATTCTATTGCGCAACATTATTTAATCCGTTGCTATTTTTTTTAATGCTAATTCCATTACTATAATTAATTCAAATCATATAATTAATTTATGTCTAATTATTATTATTTTATTTTATTAAATAATATAATTAATTTAAATTCTATATTTAAATCAACTATCACAATAATATTACTTCGCACCAAATTAATAATTAACCAACCAGACAATATAATAAAATCAACCTCGAAATGCCAAAAGATTAACTAGTAATTTATGGGAAAAAAATTTTCAGCGCCCACACACAAATCACAGTCCAAAAGTACTGCCGAAGAGACGATCGGAGATCGGATCGTGACTGAGATAGATCAAGCGGTTGAGATTGAGGCTGGATTACGTAGATCGAAACTGAGATGGTGCCAAAGGGTTGAACATCGAGCGGCTGGTTATTTGATCACCGGAATCGAGCACGAGGAGGCAATGATCGCCACTAGGTTTGTCGCAGAAGGACCAGTTGCAGTGGCTGAGTGGCGGTGAGACGAGAGGCGTTGCTACTGATGGTGGCTAGACTCGCGCAAGGAGGAAGAAGCTAGGGGCAATGCGATGTGAAGGGAGAAGCTGGAGCGTTGAGCGACTCAGCGAGCGGTGCTGGTGTTGTCGCTTTTACTGCTGCTGTGACTGAAGGCCAAAGAGAGAGAGAGAAGAGAAGAAGAAGAAGAAGAGAGAAAGAAGAGAAAGAAAAAGAAAGATAAGAGAATGTGTGCAACATGGAGAGGAAGGAGAGGAAAAATAAATTAAAATTTAGGGTTTCTATAATGCACCGGGTCATTCTGGTTGCTTTCTTTTTTCTTTTTCTTTTTTTTTCTTGTTTAATTTTAGAAGGATTAATTAAGTTCTTTGATAAATGTTCTTTTTAATTAATTCTTCAATAATTATAACAATTAGTTTTTAAATCCTTTAAAGAATAAAAATATTATTTTGAATTTATAGATAATAAATCTTACTTATATATAATTAGAGAATATTTATATTTTCATTTTAATTAATCAAAATATTTAATAATTTTAAGAATTCTTAATATTTTATAGATAAAAACTATAAAAATTAGTACTTTTATCTATTTCTAAAAATAATAATAAAAACTTAGATAATTTATAAATTCCATTGCAAATCCCTTGCTAATAATTTTCCTTGCTAATCTATTGTAAATATACAAACCAATTTTACCTTCCTAATTGGATGCCAATTTGTTGCAATCGCACGGAGTTTACATTGTCACATTTAGCAACGGATATAAAATCCGATGCTAAATATGTTTGTTGCCACTTCCATGCTAATCCATTAATAATTAGTGCGCTATTTTTTTCCTCCAAATTTAGCATTGGAATAAAACTTCGATGCTAAATTATGTTGTCTATCCGTTGCTAATCTGTTGCCCATTTACCCACCATTATTTTCCGCATTAATTAGCATTGTATTAGTTACGGCTATAATCTGTTGCTAATTTTCTGTAGCTAATCCGTTGTTGAATTCTGAATTTGTTTTTCACTTCCTAACTGTTGCTGATCCTTTGCTAAATGGTTGGTAATTAGCATAAGATAAGGTTTGATACTAAAATTTCGTTGTTAAACTGTATTTTTCTTATAGTGTAATATTTATCTATGGGTATTTTATTAAATGAATTTTGGGTTATATGATTGGGCTTATTAGATTGTGGGCTTAAACGAAAAAAATAAAAATAAAAAAGTGAACTAATACCCTAAACCTAAAAAATGTGGTTGACACTCTCATTTTAGATGAGAGTGCCGCCACCTTCACCAATACACCCACACACAAGCGTGAAGAGAAAGGGAGAGAGAGGAAGAGAAAGAAGTTCATCTTCCATTCTTACAATCTTCCACCATTAGAATCTGTAATCAAATAACTAGTTGAGAGAATAAGTGGTATTAGAGTGGTGATTTAAGCTAGACGATTAAGGTGCAATTAGATTGTGATTATTGAAGGCATTCCATAATCAATGTAAGATCCATTTCTGCAATCCACAGTTGTTTCTAATTTGATCATATTTTTGAAGTTAGTGTTGTTTAGAGATTATGAATCCCTAATGGTTTTTTTTTGGTGTTTTATTTATTTATTTTTTTTATAAATATAAAGAAGGGTGAACCTTCTAAGGTTGACAAGGGAACCTTCTGAGGTTGACAAGGGAACCTTCTAAGGTTGGCAAGGGCAAAGGGAAAGCATAATTGTGAAGTTAGTTGCTATCGTGTGATTTTGAGGTTGTGCTCTACAGTTAAATATTTAGTTTGATTTTAATTATTAGTGTTATTGATCATGGATATCATCATTTTCTCATTTATTGATTTTGAGAACTGATGTTTTTAAGTGTAGAATTGGAAATTCTGTGTAAATTGCTTGAATTGATAAAATTTGATGTTATATGTGTTATTGGTTCGATTTTAAACTTATTTTTGGACCCTTTATGTTTTTCATCTATATTTGAGTACTTCAGAAAAGTTTTATCTCTATTTCTTAGATTTCCAAAACATCTTCTTGTGTCTAATTTGGATGCTTATAGCTCTAGTTATGATCCAAATACCATAATTGGTTTTGTCATGGCTTCAAACTTACATATTTAGATTGATTACTTATTTTGGCATCTAAGATGCCTAGATTTCAACTAGTTTCCTTCATAAAAGTTGTAGATTTATTTGTTATATTTCCAACGCATCCTCTTGTGTTGAATTTGGATAATCATAGATCAATTTATGAATCAAATTGTAAAATTGATTTGGGCACTCCCAGTTTGTGCTGTGTACTGCTGAAACTAGCTTTCTAGCACGACCATGCTGTGTAGCATGCCCAGCCCATGCTTCCTACCAACTATAAATGTATTTAGTGATCCTTTTAGCACATCCATGCCATCTAGCACGCTGAACCCATGCTCTCCACTGTCCCTTTCAATGCTATGTTGTATTTTTTACCTTCTAATGTTTCCTAAACCTTTTAAATGCATACCTAATGTATTTTTGATGTGGTTTTCCTTAGAATCCTCTTTAAAGTGAGACCAAACTATCATGTGAATATTAATGGAGAATACACAAGATATGAACTATGTTTAGTTAATTTTAATTGAGAACCACTTAATTTTACATGTTGTTATCACCTAAAAAGTTAATATAAGTTTGAATGTGGGAATTGAGTTAACTTTGGTTTACTATTAGACCATGAAAACAAATTGGGGATATTGGTTAGTTGGTTATGATATGATGGGTTATTTATCCTAATGATCTATTGAAGTCCAAGGCTATGCGTTGTGTGATTACAAATTGAAATAAACTTAGCTAAGGTGAGATCTGATTGGTTCTTCATATGCCTTAAGCAAAACTTAGTATTCGATGTTATACTTGCTTGTATAATAAAATGGATTGTTAGAAAACACATTAGAACTTTGTTATTATGATGTTGACTTGCTTGACCTATGAATTACCAAGAATTAAGTGTGTGCTTATGACTTGATAACGCCAATTTGGAGTCATACCTTGGAAAAGTAAGTGCTATGTGTAAGCGTGAAATTTGTTCCTGAAAATTAAGAAATAAAAATACAAAATACAAATCATATTTGTAAGAAGCGAAATCAATCTCTAGTGAAATCTCTTATTACAGTGAAGATTATCCTCTGATTCTTCTCTTTGTCGGGAGCACGATTCAAGGGTTGAAGGACTTGATCTTGAACACGATTCAACGGTTGTAGGAATTAATGTTGAATTGATGCAGGATGAGTGTTTGACGATTCAAGGATCGTGGAGACTTGATCTTGAATTGACATGGAACTTTGATTCTTTGGACTTGGAAGAAAACTTTTGTAGTCTTGAATTCGACAGAACTTCGAGGCTTCATTTCTATCTTTTTCTCTATGAAACTCTACGTATCTGTATGTGAAGAGCGGTCTCCTATTTATGAAGATTTGAGGGGGGTTTCCTTGCCAAGCATGTAATTTGATGGGTCCACTTGGTAAGCTCTCATTGGCTACTGCTGCATCACCTGACTTATGTAGATGCCTGACTTATTAGCCAAGATTTAATTTAATTGGTCCACTTAGCTAATTTTTATTAGACTTTACTATATTATTTTTTTATGCAGTAAATAATATTTATCCAATAATTTTATTTTAATAACCACTTAAATATTTTGATTAGTTATTAAAATAAATTATTTAATTTAACTAATCAATAATTTAATTGGCTAATTAAATAATTAAGTTAATAATTAAATTAACTTAAATAAAATTTAGGTGTTTACAGATGCACCATCGAGACTTGTTTATGAACTTGTTTGAATGGCTCTCGAAAAGCCCCCTTTCTTTTTTTTTATGGCATGAAAATACTTTCCTTTTTTTTCCTCTTTTTTTTAAACCTGAATTTTTCGAGTTTAACATTTTCTATCAACTCCAATTTAACAAGCTTTTTTTCCCTTTTTTTTAGCCCAAATAGTGAAATTCTAATAATTTTTTTTATAATTAGAATTTTCTCTTTTTTTTTGTCCTTCAAGAAATTAAATCCCTCATGATTTTGGAGTTGAGAAACTAAATCCTAGTTGAATTTGGAGTTGAAGATCTAAATTCTTATCGAATTTGTAGTTGAACATCTGAATCTTTGTTGAATTTGGAGTTAAAAATCTAAATCCTTGTCGAATTCGGAACCGATAATTTTATATAAAAGGGGTTCTCTTGCTTGATATATATTTTTCTTTCACATCAAAACTTCATGAAAATCAATAGTACATTCAGTCGTCTGGTGCACACTCAATTGTCAAGTATGCCCCCCTTTTTTTCTTTGTCCAACTCAATTGCAGCTAATTAAATTTATGAAATTGATTTTTTTTACCGTCTCCCACTTTAGTTGCTTTAATTTACTCCTTCCTTTAACTTGAATGTCATTCACAACATTACTTTAAATTGATGACTATATGAACAATTCAACATATGTCGTAGTGTTTAATGACATCAATTATTTGGAACTTTACATTAATTTGAAATATGTGATCTTCATGTGCCCATGCTCCTTTTTTTTTGTATAAACTCTATAAATTGATAGGAGTATATTATATCAAGGACATTGGCTGCCATCAATTTATGTAGTATTTTCCATATGTGCATATTATTGTCATGCATGCATTTAAATCGATTGTCGATTTTTCTCTTTCAATCAAAAATTGGACTTGGGATTCAGACTCAGGAGATGAGATGCAAGATTATGCCCCTTGAAGGTCTCACCGAACCATTGCCAGTTGATCATTGGAATGCCGTCGTCGCCAGGCACTGTGGCCAGAAAAGAAATTTTTGCCAAGAAATTCACAAAGCTTATATCAAAATGCTCGAAAAATTTCGTGGAGAGTACAAATCCATAACCAATTTGTGCTGTTTGTGTCCTATTTGGCCGGAATCGACTTCGATAGTTGCCTCACTACTGTCGTCCATGGCAGTTGCGCCATTCGAGCCTGTCGCCAACAATTGATGAAGGGGAAATACTCAGGAGGTGAAGAGGAACTGATCGTCGTTAACCTCCATTCTCGAAACTATCGGAACGAAGTAGATTCATTGGGGAAATCCAAGGAGGCAAGCGGTGCGACAGGAGAAAGTGATTGTCGATTAGCTTGAGCCACGCTTCGAGCTGTGAAACGGAGGCCGAAATTGAAGTCGACGACGTCTTGGAAATTGATCGCCACCCAACTTCATCGGTTTGATGGCTAGAAGTCCGATCGGAGAAGACTGGCGCCTTGCTTCACTTGTCGAGCTAAACAGGGAAGAAGAGAAATTTTTTTTCCTTTTCTTTTTTTATTTCATTTTTATTTCTTCATTTTCTTTTACTTTTATCTATTTATTTATTTGTTATTATTATTATTATTATACTTTATTTTTTATTCATATATATATATATATATATATATATATATATATATTTAAATTCTTAATTGATGATCATGAACTTACATGCTTGATTTTAATTTGCATGCCCGATTCAATTGATAACCAACAATTAGCGAATTTAATTTGGCCTGAACATAGTTCATCATATGAACTTGATTTTTTTTCCTAAATTCATATGAACTATATTTGCCATGGAGTCAAAATTGATTTTGATTGACTTTTTTTAACAAGTCCTCTTCTAAATTTCTTTTCAGGTAGTCAGCTATTTTTGAGACTTCATCGAAATGGTTCACATAATCGATCTTTCGGCTTCGCGCAAAATTCCATGTATGAAATTTTGGATTAATAACAAAGAGGATTCAAATCCTAGAATAATATTCACTTTTCAAAGATCTGCTGATGAATTTTTGGGAGCCAATGCATTAAGCAAAGTTGACTCACCTCATCTTATGGATTGGATTGTCGAACGTACATGTGAATTCCAACTTTCACATGAAGTAGTTAAGCGTGTCCAATGCCTTTTGCTACAATCTTCACTTCGTTCGCTTCAAACTCCATCAAATAATCTTCCACTTTTGAGGAGTCGCATCCACAACTATGAAGTTTCTTGGCATCCTTCTTTCAAATTTGCTGGTGAATTTTCATTTGTTGAACGCTATTGGGAGTGGCTTGAAGATGTGCTGGCAAGTAATAAGCAACTACTTTTGAAAGCCAATGTGTATCATGCTTTGTTCGCATCACTCTTCACTTATGATCGCTTCCCCAGCGTCATTCATCATTTTTGTGAACATTAGAGTGCTTCAATAAATACTCTTTTCCTCCCAGCTGTAGAAGAGTCTATTTCTCTTTTGGATTTGAAGTTCCTAGGAGGAATTCCAATCCATGGCTCATTTTAAGATGAGATGATTCCTTCGGCTGTAGATCTTGCTGGAGTTGATGGAGGTGGAGCTCCTTTCGTACCACGAAGCTGCAAATACTTATTCTATGCCTACTACAAAAGTGCCAAACTGGTTGAGAACATCTTTGAGTTGAATGTTCGCAACTGGGTAAATTTTTGGTTTCGCTATTCTGTTAGATATCCTGAACCCCCTGAAAAGGACTACACTAAGAGAATTGCTCCTCCCAAGAAGAATTTTAATCCTTCAGGTGTTATTGGTAACAAGTTACCGCAATATGCAAACTGGCAAAAGCCTTTTGAGATTCTAAACATAGAAGATGACCTATGAGAAGAAGTTTATTTGGCTTCTTTGATTTCTTGTTGGTTATGCAAGTTTGTTCTTCCGCATGATGCAATGAATCTTATTCGCCAAAGCACTTTCAAAATCGCAAGTAAGATTGCCTCTGGTGAAACCTTTTCTTTGGCTATTCTTGTTTTGGCAAGCATTTATAGAGGCCTTCGAATAATCTCTACTGCAATAGCTTTGAAGAAGTATGAAGTTCCATTACCTTTCCATTATGTTTATGCTTTGCTAGCTAACCGTTTTGACATGCACTTTACACATGATATTGATGGAGATGCTAGAATGACTTCCTATAGTGGACAACAAATGACCAAATATTACAATAAAATTGAAGTCACCAAAATTTTTATGGAAAAAAAAGCTTATTTGGGCCCATCTCGTGTAATGAAGAAAGACCTCCTTTTAGAGGATAATGACAAGTTATCTTCACAAAAAGTGGAACACCTCATCAATCTTCGTTCAAACTTCTTGACTTTGCGCCATAAGAACCAATACTTTATTAAGTCATATAGCCCCCATAGATTTAGTAGACAGTTGGGTTATTGCCAAGATCTTCCTAGCAACATGGATATATCCTTTGTAAAAGTGTGTTTTGAAATAGTCATACAGCTTTGGGAATCTTGCGTTCATTTGACTAGTGGCGCTAAACTAACTGTTCCTTCAATGAGACTTGATAGTCATTTCTCTTGTATTGAAGCATATAAGGATTGGTGGAAAATGGAATTGTCTAAAGCTTTCCCTCAAGATGAGATGCCGGAGTTAAAAGCAATGCCAAAGCTATTGAAATCTTTAAAGTCTTCCCGTTTGAAGAATTAAAATGTTGAGAAGAGTAGATGCATCCCTTTAAATCCTCCCCAAGAGTCTACTATTGAGAAAGATAAGAGAGAAGCACCAATTATGTTAAAGCTGAAAACACAAGCAGCTGCTGGCACTTCCATAAAGAAAGATTCCCTTACAGAAGCTAGTGATGAGTCAAATCCCTCAAACAATGACATCTCCACTCAAGTTGCAACAACTCCAAAAACAGTTGATGAAGCCTTGAATTCCCACTCTAAGCAAAGGCATTCTAAAAGAGATATGCTCAATTTATCTCCTTCAAATGAAGAACAGCATGATTCCGACCGTTGTTGGAAGAAAATAAAATAAAACAATCAGACTTCATAAATACAATAATTTTATAATGCTGATGACCCAGTAAGCTTTTTTTATTTTCAACTTTCTTTTTTTAACCTCTTTTTTTACTCCAATCTTTTGAACTTTATTTTGTAAATTTCTTATTGCAGTTGTGCTTCAATGATGTGATTTGTGATGATAAACCTTGTGCATTGCCTTTAGATAGCATGAGTTCTATACTTAGGCCAACTTCTTTCGATCTTCCCTTAATTACTTCAAAGGATCTTGATGGAAATCGTCCATTGAAAGAACCTAGCACTAGTCATTATGGCGAAAAAACACAAGATGCTCATCAAACAAAGAAAGTGAGTTGTCCTGCTACTTTTGAGATATCTGCATTTTTTGGTAATGATTTTATGACTAACTGTAGCTGTAAACTTTTAGTGATGGCATGGAAGGGATTACGAGCTAAAATTGGTCGAACTTTTACAGCACATGTTCCTTCCCTTGCTGAACAAGCCCATATAATATTTGATAGCATTGAAAAAGGAGAAGGATTTGATACCACCATCTTAAGAGAGCAATTCGGGGGCTACCTCCAACTTGTAAATGATTTCCTACAATTGAGATCATCTTTTTCTTCAAGTGTTTCATCATAATTTTAGCTGAAGGAATTATAGAAGTTAAGAGGGCAACTCGATGATTCTTTAAATCTTGAGAAAGAGGCCATTGCCAATAATTCATTTCTAGAGGATGAACTTATCAAAATTAAGGAGAACTAGCCAGGCTGACTTCAAGGAAGAAAGTATTTGAATCTTCCTTAGAAGGAGTGAAAAGTGACGTCTTGGAGAAGCAGAGCATGGTTTCTCAAGTTTGTGAGAAAATATCCAAAGTTGAAGCTATGCCAGTCCACATGAAGAAGATGAGCAATCTCTCTCTAACTTGCAAAAGCTACTTTTTGATAAGTGTAATGAGTTGGAGTAGCTTGAATGGAATCCATAAAAGCTTTCTTTTTTTTTTTGTTAGACTTTGCTTAGTCTTTTTATTAAATGTAATCAAATTCCTTCATTATTAATAAAATTTGATTTCATTAATTACTCATCACACTTATCATTTATGCTCAATTTTGATTTTTTTTTTTTTTTGCAACTGTACTAAGCAAAATACTAAGTTGTTTATGTACCTTCTTTTTGGAAGGATCAAGTCATAACGTAGTTCAATTACAAAAGATTTTTACTTTTTTTATGTGACTAAACATAGTGTATTACTAAGTTGCCTACATACCTTCTTTTTGGAAGGATCAAGTCATAATATAGTTTAATTACAAAAGATTTTTCTTTTTTTTTATGTGACTGAACTTAGTGTATTACTAAGCTGCCTACGTACCTTCTTTTTGGAAGGATCAAGTCATAACGTAGTTCAATTACAAAAGATTTTTATTTTTTTTATGTGACTAAACATAGTGTATTACTAAGCTGCCTACATACCTTCTTTTTGGAAGGATCAAGTCATAATATAGTTTAATTACAAAAGATTTTTCTTTTTTTTATGTGACTGAACTTAGTGTATTACTAAGCTGCCTACAAACCTTCTTTTTGGAAGGATCAAGTCAGAACGTAGTTCAATTACAAGATTTCTTTTTTGTTTCTTTTTATTAGCCATTCACAGTTTTAGCTTGTGTGGGCCAGGAGCGCTATCAAGCTTCTAGGCATCGTATCTCTTCAAAAACTTTCCATTGATTTGCCCAATTTGCACTCCATCTTGATTAATTATCTTGTATGCTCCATTCAAGTAGACTTCTTGAACTACATATGGTCCGTCCCAATTTGAAAGGAACTTATTGCCCATATGTCATGACATGATTATTGGTCTTCTCCCTACTAGAACTAGATCACCAACTTGAAAAGAGCGAATTCACACCTTCTTATTAAAAGCTTTGCACATTTGGGCTTGATAGCACTCCAAATGTTGTTGTACTTCAAGCCATTTTTCATATAGTGCTTCTAACTCTTGCAAGCGAAGCTGAACATTATCTTCATTAGAGAAACCTTCTTGAATGGAAATTCTCAAGGATGAAATTTGTTGTTCGAGAGGAAGAACATCTTCTGCACCATAAAAAAGAGAATATGGAGTTGCTTGAGTTGATGTTCTATATGTAGTTCGATAAGCCCATAACGCTTCCCCTAACCTTTCATGCAATCCTTTTTCAATCGATTGACTATTTTCTTGAGAAGTTTGCCTAGAGTATTATTGAGTGCCTCTGCAAGCCCGTTTACTGATGCATTATACATGGACGAATTATATTGCTTGAACTTGAATTACTTACATAACTTGTCCATGGCTTTATTGTAGAACTCCCTTCCATTATCAGTTACGATGTATAGAGGCACACCAAAATGATAAATGATGTTCATTCTAATAAAGCTCACCACAATATCCTTCTTGATTTCTTTGTATGGAGTAGGTTCAACCCATTTTGAGAAGTAATCAGTAGCAGCAAGAATATATAGGTGACCACTTGAACTTTTTGGCAGTAGTCCTACAACATCCAATCCCCAAGCTTCGAAAGGTCATGATGCTACTGTTGGGTGAAGCGGCACAAGCGGTTGATGAATTAAATTTGCATGTAATTGACACTCTTGACATCTTTTGGCGTAATTCATGCAATCTGTTACCATCGTTGGCCAATAGTACCCCCATCCTTTTAATCTGAAAGTGCAACTTCAGCCCAGATTGATGCGCACCACAAACACCTGAATGTGCTTCTTCTAAAGTATTAGTAGCTTCTTCCTCCCCAAGGCAGCATAAGAAAACTCCATCAAAAGAGCGACGGTAAAGCGTACCTTTGAAGTTTATGAAGCGAGATGCTTGATGCCTTATTTTAGCTTTCTTCTTTGGATCATCTGACAGTTTTCCATGCTCTAGATACTTGAGAAGAGGTTGTCACCAATCTTCCTTATCAATTTGATAAACGGAGACAACATCCACTTCTTCGAGTTCAACTTCCAACATGGGTGGTATTACCCATCTTTTGCATATTGGCACCTTCACTTCTACATCTAGCAGTGCTAGAGTTGACGCCAAATTTGCTAAAGAATCAGCTTGATGATTCTCTTTTTGCAATATATGCTCGATGGAGCATTATGAAACTGAGAGAGAAGTTTAACAGCATAGTTGAAGTAAGGCAATAATTCTACCTTTTTTACTTCATATAAGGAGAGTACTTGATTGATAATTAACTTTGAATCTCCAAATAGCCTCAAGTTAGATATTCCCATGTCAATCGCCATTTCTAGGCCGAGTATCAAAGCTTGACACTCTGCCACATTATTTGAACACCTCTCGACTAAGTTGAACGCAAAAGGTAAAATTTCTCCTTTTGGAGTGATGAAAACAACTCCATCTCCTACACCCATTTGACTGGATGCACTATCAAAGAACATTCTCCAAGGTTGTGGAACTTCAATAAGGAAAACTACTTCATCCGAAAACTACTTCATCCGAAAACTCTTTAGAGAACTTCCAATCATCAAGAATAGGATGGTTTGCAAGGAAATCAGCAAGCGGTTGCCCTTTTATTGCTCTTTGTTGGATGTACGTTATCTCAAACTCTTGAAGTAATAGAGCCCACTTCGCTAGCCAGACAAGACTGGTTTGGCCATCAAATATTTAATCAAATCAGCTCATGAAATCAATCAAACTAAATGAGCCTACAAATAATGCCTCAATTTCTTTATAGCAAACATTAGTGCTAAACACATCTTTTCAATTAGCGAATAGTTCAACTCAGTACCAGTCAACATTCTGCTGAGATAATACAATGCATTCTCCTTTCCTTTATCATTTTCTTATGCTAACAATACTCCCAAAGAGCATTCTTGAGCAGCAATATACAAGATGAGGGGATGCCCCTGTATTGGTGCTCTAAGCACAGGTGGATTCATCAAATATGACTTAATGCTTCTAAAAGCATTGCTACATGCTTCATCCCATTCAAAAGGAACTCCCTTTTTCATGAGTTGACTGAATGGCTGACATCGACTGGCTAGATTTAAAATAAACCATCAAATGTATGCCAATTTCCCTTGCAGGCTTTTGAGTTCATGAATGTTTTGAGGTTCTAGCATTTTAAGGATTGCATCAACTTTGGACTGATCAATCTCAATACCTCAATGTCTCACAATAAACCTTAAAAGCTTTCTTGAAGAGACTCCAAATGCGCATTTTAAAGGATTCATCTTCAGTTGAAATTTAAGTAGATGTTGAAATACTTATTGAAGATCCTAGATGTGGTCAGCTACTTTCTTTGACTTTACAACTAGGTCATCAACATAGCACTCAACATTTTTATGAAGCATACCATAAAATTTTTTTTGCATCACTCGTTGATAAGTACCACCAGCGTTCTTCAATCTGAAAGGCATAACTATGTAACAATATATACCTTTCAGCATTTGAAATGCTATCGCTTCTGTATCCTTGATAGCCATTGGGATTTGATTGTAGCCAGATGAGCCATCCATGATGGAAAGTCGTTCATAACCAGTTGTGACATCCACCATAATTTCAATGATGGGAAGAGGAAAGTCATCTTTTGGACATGCATTGTGTGAACCCCTACCCCGACACACATAGGCGTGAAATGCCTATGACAAAAGGATAGAAATGCACGTGATGTGTGAGTCGCCACCTTGTTTAATTATTTAAGGGTAAACTAGGAAAAACCCTAAGTGACTCCAATTTTAAT
>CANUEP010073443.1:0-43161 GCA_947857235.1 Jatropha podagrica | reverse complement strand
GTAGAAGTATTTTGAAATAAAAGGTGTTAATTATGAAAAGATTTTGAATAAGAAATGGTGGATGAGAAATGAGAATTATTTGTGAAAGAATGGAATTATTTTGGCTCTACTATACTTGATTGATATGTGGTATGATGAGATGTTTTATGATATGTGAGCATGCTTGGATTATCAGCCCATTATATTTGGTGGATCTATGATCATATGTTGGGGTTATCAGCCCTTATAAATAAGCGAACGCGCTTATTATTGTGGTAGTGCTTGCACATTTGCACAGGCCACGCGTGGTGCTTCCATAGGCCACGAGTGTGATGTTGGTGAGGGTGCTTTCATAGGCCACAATTGTGTGATTGGTGGGTGGCGCTTCCATAGGCCACGATCGAATCTGCTTACATTCTTTTGGTGTTAGTACGAGCCTTAATAAAATAAAAATAGAATTTTATCTCATTATAAGAAATCGGAAACATAGTGATGTTTATGATATTTTCTAAATTATACCAAGTTTAGTAAAAATTTATGAGATGTGGATTTCTTTATCTTTTTCCAAAATATTTGGATTTAATTAGCACATGTTCGGTGCTTGATATATTTTATGATTTTGAGTATTTTGTTTTCAAAAATGTTGTGAATTATTGCTTGGCTATTTTAAATTATAAATATTTATCACCACTGAGTCTTCCACTCAGCGCATTGATTTTTATCACACGCAGGTTGTGAACGGTGGATGCTACCTGAAGATCGGAGGTGAAGCATCAGAGAGTAGTCTTTATTTTTTAGTAGGATATGTATAGAGATGTGGACTATGGCATGTATAGACTTATTATAAATAATGTTGGAGTTAGTAAATATTGAGATTATATTTAATGAAATCGGCGGCCGATTAGATATTAATTCTTGATTTTATGTGTGGTGAATGATTAATAATGTATATATTCTTGAAATGAATGGATTATAATATTGATGGGAGAACCTAAGTAAAATAGATGCATATTTAGAAGTGCTTGTGCCATTTAGTATTGAATTGGAATTTTGGGATATGGAGAAATTATACTGGAAATGTGCATATTTTCTTTGTGTGGCAAGTTAATTTTTAAGGGAAGCTCTTGCGAAATTTTATTTTATTCTTAAATTTTATTTTTCGTAAGATTTTCCCTAAAACCTATATTTTATATTTTAATTACTAGCCTCACTAAGGAAACATAACTACTTCTAATGTGTCTTTTGGAGTTCATTAGTAGAATAGATCGATGTTTCGGTACCGAATGTGACATCCGCCGTCTGGTACTCCGGGATTAGGCGGTGGGTGTTACACAACATCCCAATATGGGGGTTGATTCAATCTTACTTTGTACACCGCCAAGCTCTAGTCAAACCCATGAATCAGTGTCAGACAACGATTGATATTACTCTAGAAGCTTTGGTGGCTTCCATCACACGGAACCCTATAGCATTGGCTCTTTATTTTTTAGATCATGAGATCCCTACTGGAGGAGATCATAACCATGCTCTTTACATCACAGTCCAAGCTAGGGTAAGATGATACCTATGGTTTTGGTAGACAATGGGTCAGCACTGAATGTCTATGTAACGCTCCAAAATTTCGAATTTTAAAATAATATTATTTGGTTAGGTCATGAATGGTATCACTCGAGAGAGAAATAATATTTTATTTACACCTAATAATGATATTGAGCATAATTAATATTTATGCAATTAATTAGATTTTATATGATTAGTCTTAATTAATTAAAGTTAAAATATAAATTTTTCATGACAAAATCAGTAATAAATTATTGGTGTTGTGAATAGTACCACCAGTCTGAGACTTTGTATTATTTTGGTCCGAAAAAATTACTGTTGATGTCTTTTATTTTATTTAATTTAATATATTTGGAGTATGTTTATATGATTTAAGTGGTTAGAAAATATTTTATGAATATTTTTGGAGAATTTAAGTAATTAGTGAATAGTCTTTTCTAGTGCATTAATATTAAGGAAAAATTGAGGAATTATTTTATGGAGCTAATTTAATATAAATATGGAGTTAGATAATAATTAGAGGAGAATTATTTGGTGAATTTCTAGGACCCTTGGATGGAATTACCTAAGAATTAATCTTGGCCATCCATTTGACATAATTTTGGGTAGCAAAATTTGACTTGATTACTTAAGTCAACTAAACTAATACTTGTATGGGTAGCAGACATAAGGTTTCCAAATGAGGACATTATGATAGATTCAGAAAGATCAATGGAAGATGTACTTTGACGGGCCGCCAATCATCAGGGTTATGGCATGGCATGGCATGGTCATAGTAACTCCAGACGGGGAATGACTACCCTTCAACATTAAGTTGACATTTCAGATCACTAATAATGAAGCAAAATATGAAGCCTGTATTACCAGATTAAAAGCAACTCTGAAGATTCATATCAGACGCCTAATAGTTTATGGGGACTCCATCCTAATAGTCTCTCAAGCACTGAAAAAATGGAAGATCAAAGAACAGCATTTGATCCCATACCTCCAACGCCTAGATCAGTTGGCTTAACAATTTGAAGAATTGTTGGTCCACTACTTGCCCCAGACCAAGAATCAATTCCCTGATGCACTAGCAACACTTGCCTCCATGATTGATGCCAGTCCTAACATGATCATCAAACCCCTAAAATATTCAGATTCGCCAACAGCCAGCCTATTGCTACAATCTTCAACTCACCGATGGTAAGCCTTGATATTGGGATATTCAAACCTGGTTGGAAGAACAAGAATACCCTGAAGGTGCCTATAAGTCTAACAAGAGGACCCTCTAGGAGTTATCAAAGAGTTACCTCTACAAGGATGGTATTCTATACAAACGGACATGGAATCAAGCACATCTCAGGTGTGTAATCGAAGAAGAAGCTTAACAGATTATGGAATAGGTACACAGTGGAAAAGAAGGCCCCCACATGAATGGAATGGCTATGGACCACAAGATCACCAATCAGGATTATTATTGGCTTATCATGCGATCAGACTGCACCAAATTTGTTCAAAAATGTCATAAGTGCTAGATTTATGCCTAGCTATAGAAATTGCCCCCGGTGGCTCTTCACCCTATCACTACACCATGGCCCTTCGCGACTTGGGGAATTGACGTGATTGGCAAAATCACTCCTAAGTCCTTTAATCAATATGAATACATCTTGGTAGCCATCGTCTACTTCACCAAGTGGGTAGAAGTTGCCTCCTACCATGTTTTGAGCTCTAAAAAGTAGCTCAGTTTATCCAAGCAAACATTGTATTTAGATAAGAAGTTCCTTCTAAGGTCATAACAAACAATGGGCCTCACTTCCAAAAAGAGGTCTCCATCCTAATGATTAAGTACAAAATCCAACACTGTTGCTCTTCGCCATACAGGCCCCAGACTAATGGAGCAGTCGAAGCAACGAACAAGTCCATTAAGAACATCCTCCAGAAGATGATTCACAATCACAGAAGTTGGCATGAACAGCTGTCGTTTACCTTATGGGGGATACAGAACCTCCATTAGGATGCCAACCAGGGCAACACCTTACTCACTTGTATACGAGATGAAAGCAATCCTCCCGATCTAAGTTTAGATCAAATTAGCTAGGGTCATTAGAGAAATTTAGCTACTCGAAATAGAATGGGTCTAGAATTATCACAACCAATTGAATGCTATCAACGAGAAAAGGCTAAAAGCGCTTAATCATATTTAGAGCTACCATTAGAGAATAGCTAGGCACTTCAACAAGAGAATCCTGGATCGAAAACTTGAAGAGGGTTGTCTTTTACTCAAGGAAATCAGAGCTCCTATGTAAGATCCCCGAGGTAAATTCAAGCCAAACTAGGTAGGCCCCTACATACTGAAGAAAATCCTCTCAAGAGGTGGCGTCATCTTGTCCAACATAGATGAGAACGAGTTCACCAATCAATGCAACTTGGATCAACTCATAAGATATATTGCGTGAATGCATTTAGGCATTAGCACTAGAAATATTTCTCCCTCTGTATCACAGTTTGGCCAAATTATGGTGACCTGACTCCCGAAAATATATACCTAAAGTACGGGATATGTAGGTAGCTCAATTTGTGGGTGCAGTCACAATAATAATTAAAATACATTTTCACTTTTCTTTTTCTAAAAATTCTAAATTTTTTGTGCCAAAATTAAAAAATCAAATCATCAGAACAAAATAAGCTAAGTTGAAAACCTACAAGGGCAGGCAGCTTAGGAAAAATCAGAATCTCGCTAAGCTAAAACCCAAAAAGGGTAGTTTAGGCAAAAGTTAGGGCAGCCTGCTAGGTCGAAAACTCAAAAGGGCGGTTTTGGTAGCAATTAAGGCTTGAAAGTGGCAATCTCATAAAGGATAAAACTGATCCTCCTTTCCAAAAAGTGTCAAAATGATTCCCTTTCACATATCTCAAATCAGTACAAGCCATATAAAAAGACAATCATAAAAGGCCTATCACTCAAACATCTATCTTTGCCGTCTGTCTATCTGTGTCAGTCATCTACGAATCCACCATCTAGAGAGTTGAAAAAAAAAATTTTTGTTGACTAAATCCTCTATACATCATAGGTCAGTATCCTATCTCAAAGCACTCACAAAAATATGGGTTGAGTAAAAAAAATATCAAAAACAAAAACCCTACCTTATCAACATAAGGTCGGCATGCACCATGAGACTAGGTGAATCGTCTGCACAGCCTTGAAGGCATCTCTCTAGAGTCATCTGAATCCTTTAGGTCAATCTATCTAGTAGATTCTAAGGCCATCTCAGTCACTACCTAGAGTCTAGCGTCCATCTCCTGAGTTAGAGTCGATCTACTCTCTCTCTTCCGGTCACCATGCTCAGCGACCCAGTAAGCCTTATAAGTAGCAGTCCTAGCCCTAGAAACTCCAGGCTCAACCACATTAGCTCCTTTTGACTAGCTACCCAGTATAGCCATAGTGGTTTGAGGGGAAATCAATATATCTCGAAAAAGAGCTCCAACTGGCGGCAATACCTGAACATGTCCCATCTATCTCATCAGCCTAGAACCAGGATAAAAAGTGATGTTATCTATGCCAAGTAGATAAGTGATCTTGTCAAGCCCCAATTTTAATAGTGCGACGGTCCTAGGGTCAAGGTAGACTTAAGGCCACTGAGCACCTTGTAGAACCCACAACACATACACTACTTATCTTGGTTTTTCACTTAAATGGGCCACAATCAATTTATTTGCTTCTATTAAATTCCCAGGGTCATTGAGAATATTCTTTTTAACATTTTGAATAGACACATATTACTCTCTCAATACTGTTACAATAAAGCTTACACACATCCAATACTAGCATCATCCACAAGATACTATGGAGCAATTAGAGTTCATATAATTTAACAACAATTATTTACATTGATCACATGCTTCTTATTGGAAGAAGGAATCAAGAAGCTAACGGATCAAGATCACCTCTACCTGAAACCACGGATGCTTGAATGAGTCGTCAACTCAATGATATTATAGTGTCATATAGGTAGTGTGTATAATGAAAAGTATCTCAAGGTTCAACATTTATAGCAATACCATATGGTATTACTATTATTAGCTCATTAGAAATAAATTCATATGAAATGATTCATAGTAATCGAATCAATATCACATATGAGATATCAAAGGGTTTCGTTGTAATTAGATTAATATTACAAATGCAATATCAATGCGGATTTATAGTATTTGAATCAATGTCACAAATAACATATCACTAATATGACAGATAATCACATATATAGCACTGAACAAAAAATATCACTATGTATATTCCAGTGCTATCACACATTTTACATATTAGGACAATAACTTCTCCCTTTTATCATAAATCTCTATGTGCAAATAGTCTGATGGTATAGCCCCATCAAGATTGTAATTCTATCATATTGGCTAACAAATGGCTTGGTACAATCAAAATAGGCATAGAGGCCAAATAGGTTTCAGAATTTACAATTTCAATATCGTAATAAACAAATAATTCCAATACCAGCAATGCTATGTATTTGATCAAAAGTTCCAATACAATAAGGAAGAGTTAGACACTAAATGAGAATTTGATTCCGCTTGATCACTTATAATTTCAAAATGATTTTGCAGTAATCCTCAACCTATATTCACATTTAAACATATATTTCACTTTTAATTTGCTTCTAGTTCTTTATTGGCATTCTTTAATATTTTTATTCATTAAATTTAAAACTTGAATTTTTAGGGACAAAAATTATACATATTGAGCTTTATGTTCATTTATTTTATACTCTTGCTTATAGCTAATTCACTCATGTTTTAATATTCTCAATTTAGTGCAAATATAATGAAAAATAGAATTTTCTGCATATGAGCAGTATGTGTTTATTTAATTGAATATTTATCTTCTTACATCCATTTATTCTGAATTTTTATGAAATAGTTCTTAACATCTCAGGGTACTCCCATATTAAATTTCATGAATTTTGGAGTCTATTAACCTATCCAACTAAATTAATTATAGAACCAACATTTTCAACTTTCTTATACTGAGTAGTATTCTTCATTTTTTTAATATTTTTAATTTCCCTCATTATTTAGACTTTTCCTTCTAACAAAACCTTACTAACATCTTAAGCTATCATTCAGCAAAATTTTATAATTTTTGAAATTCATTTACATATTTATTTGAACAAAACTTAGTGGTTGAAATTAAGCAGTCTCATTAAAAATAGTTTAAAAAAATAAAATTTTTCTAGCTTTTACATGTTTAATTACTTTCTATTCAAAATAATTTCTACATATTGAATAGTTACTTAATATATTGTAAAGATAAATTTTAAATTTTAATTCATCAAAATAAAGATTAAAACTTAGGAAATGTAATTTAAATTCTAAGACAAAATTTTTATATTTTATACCTTTCTTTGCTCCCTTATGATTTTCTCTTCCTTCCTATCACTTGTTGGTTTAATCCCTCCTTAGAACACTTGTATGTTACTAATATTTTTGTTGTAAATAGCCATAGGGAAGTAGGGTATTTATAGAGAAGTAAATGAAATGATAAAATTAAGTTTGAAAATGAAGATGTGAATGAAAGAAAATGTGGTATTTTCTCTAATACACTCGTCTTCCCTTTTCTTAATTTAGATGATAAGTCCCATAGTATCTTGCGACGATTGATTTCTAACAATTGCTAGATTGATTGAAAGGAAAAATGTGAAAGGAAGAAAATAACTTGAAAATGTAAAATAGAGAAATCAAATTTGAAAATGAAGGTTTAAATTAGTGAAAATATGATTTCTTCTTTACTATACTTGTCTCCCTTTCATTAATTAGAGATTGAATTATTTGCTATCTTATAACAAATAATAGAAAGAAGAAAATAAAATGGGAAAGCTACGTTTGAACTAAAAATATGAACTGGTGAAAAAATTATTACTTTTTCAGTACACTTATTCTCATAATTTAGAAAGATGAATTATGTATTGTGTTGTGTAAATATTAAGCGGTCACTTGTAAGAATAAAATTTTCCTTTTATCCCTATAGTAATTTTGGTTAGGTAGTAGTCTAGATGCCATTTTTGGTCAATTCATATTTTTATTACTTAAACTTATTTAATTTAGAATTTTATTCCTTCAATTCTTAATTTTTCTTATTAAAATATATGTATATATATTTTTATGCATTTATGTTATTACACATCTAATAGTTTTAGGATATCCTATATTCCTTACAAATCTTATTTTCCATACATTTCAGTAATGTTTTAAATAGGTTTCATATTTATAAAATATTCCTTTATTATTTATTTACTTAATTTACATAATGTTTAGAATATAATACTTTCTTTGATAGTTAGAGTGTTACACATCTAATATCCAGCTGACCTAACTAGGAACTGGCTAATCTCATACCAGTCACACCTCCATAAAAATTGATATGGCCTCAGCGCCAACAACCACCGCAGGCATTCATCTTCTGACTCGAATCTCACCGCGACTCATCTAGATCGATACTGGAATGGCTCATATGGACGACGTCGTGGTGGTTCCACTACCCTCAAATGATCCCTCAACCAGACTTGTAAGATCAAACATTGCGCTATGACACAAAAAAGAAACAAGCATCTACTTGCAAAACCCCCTTCCCCAAACAGATCCAGTTGTAACAAAACCACAATAGTTCAAGTCTCTTCCCAAAGCATGCAATACCAGACCTTGCCCCCACTGCTTAGATCCTCAAACAGGCATTCATATGCAACGAAAGCTTAAGCCTTTCCTCAGAAAGCACCCTATCTGAGCATAACAAAAGCTAATTCGAGAATGCTTACCTAAAGCAAGATCGGACTAGCTGATTATATTCCCTCTACCCTGTAAGCTCGATTAAGGCTTAGAATAGTCTTTGCAAAAGCCACACTGGCAATCTTGTCACCTTGCTCCATCTGAAGGACTAGATTTGCCACTATTAAATCCCACCAACCTACTAAACCAGTCAATATATCTAAGTCCTAAACCTTTGGTGCTCCAGGTCAACGAACCCGAGTGGATCCATATATCGCTCTATCAATTTGGATAAATATATTTGAGTTTCTACTACCAGCTCCCTACCATCCTCATGAAGCTCCTAAAAAAATTGCTCCTGATCGGTGCAGCCACCAGAGCCCTCTTAGAACTACTATCCAGTAGAGCCGTAAACTCCTTGTATGTTGGACAGATCTCCTCAAACTGTGTGCCAAATCGAAAAACATAAGTTTGTGGTTCCCATAGGTGCAAACTTGTATCCAAAAATGCCTGGTCTACTGCCAAGCCCCTCAGCATCACCAAATAAGCCATATCACATCAACTCAAATTGATCTTTTCGACCTTTGTAGCCTCTTGTTCCACCTTTGCATACGATAACTGATGAATGGCTCCATTTTTGGATAAAGTGTATAAAATTTGGGAAAATCAGGCCCCAGGGCACAAAATGACAATGTTTTAGGCCCATAAATGAGGTATTTATAAGCCTAAAATTTCCACCTGGCAGAACGCACTGACATCGATAAGGACATAATCGACACCGGTAAGCCCTGAAATGACGCTGTTCTGACCTAAAAAAAATGTTGAAATGGCACCCTTCTAGTTGACTGTGGCGCTGATTTTAGGATGTTCGGCACCGATAATGCCCCTTAAAAAAAGGGGGAAGAAGAGAGAGAGAAGAAAAAGCAAATAGAGAGAGAAGATAAGCTGAACCGAAAATAAACATTGGCATATCGGGCCTGGTTTTCTCATAAACACCCTCAAAATTTGAGTTGGACCATCATAAATGGCATGTCATGCATCATGCATATCTATTTTGCTTAAACTAACCATGATTTTCAGATTAGCACATAAGAATAGGGGATTAGTCCTCGACCGGTGCCAATCTAGAAAAACAAGGCGACCAGCACCAATAGTCTAGAAAAATAGGGCGACCAACACCAATCTAGAAAAATAAAGTGACCAGCACCAAGTCAGACAGAAATAGTGCGATTAGTGCCAAGTTTATTTAAGAATCAAGGAAACTAGTTCCAATAGAGTAAAAAAAATAGGGCGACTAGAGCCATTCTAGAAAAATAAGGGGACCAGTGCTAAGTCAGACAGAAATAGGGCAACCATCGCTAATAATCTAGAAAAATAGGTTGACCAATGCTAATCTAGAAAAACAAAGCGACCTATGGTGAGTTAGAAAGAAACAGGGTGATCAACACCAAATTCATTCCAGAGCAGCTAGTGTCAACAAACTCAGGAAAATAGGGCGACCAGCGCCAATCTAGAAAAATAAGGTGACTGGTGTCAAGTCAGACAAAAATAGGGTGACCAGCGCCAATCTAGAAGAATAAAGTGATAAGCACTAATGTAATCCAAAAATAGGGTGACCAACGCCAATCAAGAAAAAAAGGGCAACCAGCACAAAGTCAGACAAAAATAGGACAATCAGTGCCAATCCAGAAAAACAGGGCGATCAATGCCAACTTAACACAAAAAATAGGGTGATTAGTGCCAAATTCATTTTGAAAAAATAGGGGGACCAACACCAACAATCCAGAAAAATAGGGTGACCAGCGCCAAGTCAAATAGAAATAGGGTGATCGGTGACAAATTCATTCTAGAATTAGGCCAGCCAGTGCCAATAGAATCATGAAAATAGGGCAACATGAGTCAATCCAAACAAAACAAGGCGACCAATGCCAAGTTAGATAAAAATGAGGCAACCACTGCAAACAATCCAGAAAAGAGGGCGATCAACGCCAACTTAACAAAACAAATAGGGTGAATAGTGCATGTTCAATCAGACAGGGCAGCTAGTGCCAATCTAATAAAACAGGACAACCAATGCCAACAATCCAGGAAACAGGGTGATTAATGCCAACTTGGCAAAAAATAGGGCAACCATCACCTACGCAATAAGACAAGGCATTCAGCACCGAAAACAAATATGAAATAGTCAAATCAATGCAGTAGGTGAGCAATCAGTATATGTTCAACTAATTAGTGCATTCATAAACTTAAGCATTCAGTGCGAGCAAATAAAGAGAGCAAGGTAGACGAGGTAAAATAAATAATAGAAATAAGATGTTCTATTAACAAAAGCCTTAGTCAGGACTTTACAAAAGAAGGTGTTGCTATTAGAGTAACACTAGCCTGAAAAGTGTTACAATAGTTAAGTCCCTAAGGCTACTAAGGGACCCACAATCTACACGAGCTGCATAAGCAGAGATCCAAAGTCTCAATTATGCCTCAGGTCATCTCGCAATGTCTAGACTTGGTCCTCCAGAAAACTCTCATGGGTTAGGGCCTCAAGTAACGCCCCTCAAAGCTGGCCCATCAAGAGAGTAGTCCCCTCACACTAGTTAGGAGGAGGCTACAAGAGCAAATAACGCAATTTAAAAAAAGCATGTGTATCGGGATGCCTTTTGGATAGACCGACCAATGGTTAGGAACCTCCTCTAGTAACGTGACGGAAGCATGCCATTGCGAGTGACATTTCTCACTCATTGCATCTACTCGCCAAGAAAGTTAGGGACCATAGGAGTTGGCCCCTGACGACTAGCCTCAGGCCTTAGTGGTGATGGTGGACCCCATTCTTGCTCCACCTTTTGAGTCGATGTAGGTTGAGAGCCATTCACACTCCTCCTAGACTCATTAAGCGAGGAGTAAGGGGTAAACATTGGTTGATAACTCATACTAGATAAAGATCTTCAGAGACTTCTAGTAAAGGAAGAAAGAGAGTAAATGAGGAGATGTGAAAAATGGGGTCACCCTACTCCACTATTTATAGGAAATAGGGAGGACGAGCCTTGCCCCTACCTAAAAGAATAAATTTTTCAGGATACATCTGAACTCTAATCAATTAACGGTCATAATCAAAACGTCCATAACAAAATTTTAGATTCAACCGTACATTCTAATTTGAGAGACAACTACAGAAAAGCCTCAGGAAATTGGACAGACCGGAACGGCTCTAGAAAAACTTTCTTAGAATCAGACGAAACTCGCACATGATGTTCTAGACATCGCCACAAACCTTTAGGTACAACTTTTAGACCTTATTTACTTTTACAAGTGCTAAATTGGGTTCCAATAAACTGGGCCTTGATCAGCTCTAATCTCTCAAAGGGGGAAAACTATTGACCACGATTTCAACACCAAACCCTAGAAAATTTCGCTATGATTTTAAATGCGTAAGAATCAGCTCGATGTTTGGGCCTCAAACGGACCCCTCGAAATTCTGAAAAACTAGAAACCAAAGAGAAGAATCATTTTGGTAATTAGCTAAGATCAGTGCCGGCCAACCCAATAGTGGCACCAATCAGGCTGCCGCCAGGACCCTTTTTTGGCATCGAAACAGGCATCTCCAGCGTCAAAAGAGGCATCTCGGGCATAAAAAAAGGCATCTTTAGCGCCAATAATGGGGTTGCTGGTGCTGATTAGACTGCCTGAGCCACCCCCTTTTACCTATTAAAGGCACACTTCCCCCTCATTTCACACACATCTTATTGCTTGATTGAGCACTTCTCAAGCATCAATGAGTCTTAATCTCACTTTTTCAATTTTACAACCACAAAGTTCGACTCTCTCACTCTCACTTTTACGATTTTACAACCACAAAGTTCGACTTCGCTCATCTTCCATAGTTGAGTTTAAGGCCCGACTTGACTTTCAAAAGTTTATCCTTTTGACTTTCAATCACACTTTGACCTTCCTTAGGCTAAAGCTACTAGTTAGGTGATTCATTATTAATTAAATCTAGCAATTAATTAATAATTCATCATTTAACAATATTATATAAGACTATAATAGGGTCCTCGCGCCTTACCTTAACTTATATTTGGAGAAAGACTCGACCTCTTATGTCAATAACATATCGTGGAGCTTTGATCCAGCCGCGTCACAAGTATAAAGGTGTAATCACTCAACTTAGACTTTGTCAATTAAGCCTGGTCCATCCAATAAATTATCAAACTATCAAAGCCCGGTCCGTCAGGCACTATGCATGCTTTAAGTCCATTTCGTTCAATAAACTAAATTGGATCCGCTCGATACAACCACAAGAGCAATTTTCAAACTAAGCTTGAAATCAGTTAGCACACCAGTAACCCCACTCTAAGAGTGGCACCTTCAAAACCCTACCATCCTGATCGATGGGAGAATTTTATGTCCCCTAATGCTGATACAAACAAGGTATGAAGGCATACCTCGGGATTTCGTCCTAGGTAGCGGGCTCTCAATTGAACTCACTGTTCAAGACTTAGGCGAATATGTTGCACGATCTAGAATCCTCAATAATGACGCTAGATTCGGGCTCCCCTCTGAATTACACACCTTAATTTTACTTGCTCACTTTTAATGCACTATATTCTAGATATTGTCCTACATTATAGGTATTTCATGCATCGATAAACTAACATTCATGCAAAAAATGACTTTTGATTTTCAATTAGATACATACTTTTGATCCGCATGCAATGAAGCCAAAAACCTTGCCCTCGAATGATTCGGGACTAATGTATTTTATCCATTGTGGCACACAAAAAAGAGTCAATCACAAGGTTTTTAACTTATATTTTCTTCAAAAATAAAAATAAAGTAAGGTGGTGACTCTAGCACACTGCACATAGTCGAAAGTGCTCTAAAGAGCTAAACTCGATACTACTTAAGCACTAAACAAAGCCATAAAACTGATAAATTGGTAACCAGATCAATTAATCAAAATAAATTGTCACAATAGAATTAAAACAAGAATAAATTGAGAAGGTACTGCAGCAGGGTTCCATCCAGTCTCGGTATTTCAATTTTCTCCGTGATGAACCGATCGATGGGACCATCTAATCTGACTCTGTCATTCGGGAATTTCCCATGACGCTTGGGAGGGGCTCACAATTATGCATGGAGAGTTCAAGTTACTCATTACCACAGCCCTAGTCTTGTATGATTGGCATAGTACCAAGAGATAAAACGCATCATCTATACCACAAACTCTTTTCTTTACCCGACTTTGTGTTAAGAGTGACAAAAACCCTTCGACCCTATAGATATGTTATTTAGAAACCAATTCTATTGTTGGTAGCAAATAAACAAAGAAAATAAAACACTTAACTCCTATAAAGCACGGACATGACATTGATATTATATAGATATTAATTGATATTTTTTAAAAAAGTAGAAGTTTGTTTACTGTGACGATATTTAAGATTGAAGTGTTGGTGCTTAATAACTTGCTTGTACACTTGGATGTTGGCGTGCATCTGCTAATGACACCGGGCTAAATAAATAAATCAATATCTATATATATATAGGCAAGTACTTTTTTCTCTAGAAAGTTGATAAGTGGCATATCCACTGGACATTTTAATTTGATATGTGGCATATTCTTCCAATTAGGCTTCCACTTGCCATGGTTTGATTTGATTATTTAATGTATTAATGTATTGACTTGGTTTTGGTTGGATTTATTTTGAATTAGTTTTTTTATTTGGTTTGATTTGATTACTCAATGTGTTAGTGTATTGGTTTAGTTTGGATTTATTTTGAGTTAATGTTTCTTATTTAGTTTGATTTGATTATTTAATGTATTAATATATAGGTTTTGGTTTACATTTATTTTGAATTAGTATTTTTGGTTTAATTTGATTTGATTGTTTAATGTATTAATGGTTTTAAGTAATTATTATTAATTATTAGTTTAAAAACTGATAAAGTTTCAACAATTAATTATTCAATTATTGTATTGCTTTGTAACAAATGTAAAGTAACAAACATTTCCTCTACTAACTATTAATGTATCTCTAATGCTTCCTATCTAAACATTTTCATATTTTAAAATGGTGTAGTAATGCACTTTTTTAAAATTTTAAATTATTTTCAATAAAAATATTAGCTTTTTAGAAATTATATATAAGTTGTATCACTATATTCTTCTATATTCTTAGTAAAAGTTTATTGGCCTCTGCTTTTAAATATTATTCATTTTTTAAGTTCAAAATTTTCTACATTTGAACTGTTTCCACTAATGGAGTTAGTAGTTTTTACTCAAACTTTTTTTATCACCTTTTTATTTAAAATGATTTAATGTGTTTTTGTAGCCGTAAACTATCAAATCAATATATATATATATATGACATAATATTTCCTGGAATTGCCACGTGGGATTCCAAATTAATGACATGTGCATGACTTAATTGTTCGTTTTTATATTTATTTGAAAATAAATTAATTTATGGTTGAATTAAACTTTCTTAAATGTAATTGATTAATATAACGTTAGAGAATTAATAGTGAAATACCTAAAAATTTTAATTTCAGAAAATATTCATTTAAATTTTAATTCTAAAAATTTTAGCCAGTAAATTTAAGCCGTAAAAATTAATTGAACTCATAAACCCATTTGATTTTACCAAAAATCGATTGAAAACCAGGTGGATCTATTCAACCGAACCAAACCGGTTCGAATTGAACCAAAATGGTCTAGCACAATCTGGAAAGTTCAATTTTTGCATTATTTTTTTCCTTTTTCTTTCTTTTCTTTCTTTCTTTTCCTTGTTTTCCCTTTCTCCTCCATGACACCTCTCTCTCTTCCCTATTTCTCTCTCTCTATCTCTCTCTACGTCGGTAGCAACACCACCGCCACCACCAATGGCTCCTCCTTGCATTGTGCCATTTATTGCCAACCAACGGCAGCAATGCCACTCGCCTGCATCATGCCACCGGCAATAGCTTTGCGTTGTGCTACCTTGAGCTTCAATCCCGTCCTTCAGTAGCACCACCTCATGCCGGTCACTAGCAGCAGCTTCAGTGCTACTCTCCCTCCTCCACACCACCTTAGGCCGCAGCAATAGTTGCACCGCTAGTTATCGTGTCTCTCGATCTCAACCATTGATTTCGTTATTCAAGCTCCAATTTGTGATTTTGTGATTTTGGGACTATTTTGTGTGATTAAGGGTATTAAAAATATCCCTATAAATTTTTAATTAATTCCTTGAATTTTAATTTTGTGAAGAAATTAGTTGATTATTGGGATTGACTTATTGATTGTGGTAATGAATAATATTTATGTTTAATTTAGTAGTTGATGAGTTTAAAATAAAATGGTAGATTGAGAATAAAATTTATGGTAGAATATTTTTGTAATAAAATTAAGAAAATCCAATTAGTTGAATTATTGGAGATTGATAATTTATTTTATTAAGTTAGTGAATATTTGATTAGGTAGAAACAATTTAATTAATAAAAATAGTTTAGTTAATAATTAGTTTTAATTAAAAAATTTAGCGTTAGATATTAGAACGTAAACATAAAAGGTATATTTGGAGGTCGATTAATATTACGTTGTGGATTTAATAGTAAAATTATTAGTATATTGATTTAAATTAAGGCGTTAAGTTGTTATTAAAGAATCTTTGTTAGTTACTTGATAAATAGAAATATGATTATATTTATAAGGTTGTTAGAATTAGTGAATAAATTAAATAGTTATGAATTGTTTGGAGACTGTAACTAAATTAAGTAATAAGAAAATTATCGGAGATAAGATTATATTTATATCATCGATTATATTATATTAGTGGTGAATTTAGAATATTTTAAATTTTGTGACAAGAAATCGGACTAATTAAGGTTAGCAGCTAAGTAGTATAGAATTTGATTAGTTTTAATAGAGAAGATATTATGTAATTTGTTAGATTGATTTTCTATTTATTATTTTCGTATTGAATAGAATAGTTGACTGATGGGTTCTTTCTATATTTTTTAATTCATAGATTGTCTGAGTTCGTCTACTGCTCCTCCACACCAGAATCAGAATTAAGATTTGAATATCCTAATATCACTATGAGTAATAATAAATGGTGCATGACATACATTTCATAACATCATGATTTTATATCACCATAATTTTATTACATTATATCACTAAATATTTTCATATCAAAATATATTATATTATTATTTAATAATCGTATCATCATATTTTATATTATGCATATCAATTATTGATTTGACGATTGGCAATTGGATGAATTATTGATCAAATGTGTTGTGATATGAATTGCCTTGTTTGAGTGGAATTAGAATGAAGTGGGTCACCATGGGTTTGTGCGGGCAGTCTTTGATACTGTCGGCTATGTATGGGAGATCGGCGTCCTTGTGTGCATCTGATAATATATTGATATGATATAGATAATCATACGTTGGCCTTCTGGTGGTATGAAAAGAAAAGAGAGCATGGAAAAATAATGAGAGGGTTGGTCAAGCGAGAATTAGACCGGTCGACCATGTCTGGGGGATTGACTCCTTGGTGACACGTATGAGAGGATGAACCATGCAAGAGGACGGCTCATCGGGGGTTTCGGTGAAGCCACAGACTAATTTCCACCTGATTGATTATTTGAAGATAAATTAATTGTGGATGCTGATGCTGTGACATATGGATGATTGACAGTGTGATTAGTTCCATGATTAAAGATGCATTCTGCGTGCTTGTCTGGTCATGCATTATTTATAATTATTCACTGAGTTTATAAAACTCATCCCTCCTCCCACCAACTTTTTTCAGGAAGTAGGAGATCCCCAAAGGAGAGTTAAGGCTATACATTCTTCTCCATAAAGCTCCAAAGTACATTTTGAACTTATACAGTTAATTAGTTAAAATATTGCTACTCTGAGAAACTCTCTATTTTCTTTTGGACATTTCAAACTCCGCATTCGTAAGATGTACTTTTTGATTATGTATATTATGAGTGAGCTATTTCATGAAACCTTATCCGTCATTATTATTTCTTCTGATGCAAGTACGGTAAGTAGCCATGATGTGTTTGAGAATTATTAGGCCCAATCAAATGTGATCTAATAAGATATTTGTTATTGGGCCAATACTAAATGGAGGCTGGACCCACACATGTAAAAATTAGTATGGGTTCACATTATTAAAGGACATGTAGACTCGTATATGGACTTTACAATTAGGCTTACTATGGGCTTTGGAGGTCTTAAGATTACCCAGGTCCTAATGCCGGTCTGGCCCACGATTTTAGGCTGTGATAAAGTTGGTATCAGAGCATTAGTTTTATATTTTTAAATGTGATTGAGGAGTTATTTTTGTCATGTCTTGATACAGTTTCTTTACTTCTTAAATTTGAGCATGACCGTCTAGGAGTCATATTGTTAGAACTACTTTAGGAGGTAGAATCTTATGATAATTGTAGGATAAGACTTGTTATGTTTATAATGATATATTGTATACCTTGAATTTCAGTATGGTGAATACTAGGCGAAGAGCAATTGATGATATGGAGTGAGATGCTCCAGATGAGGCTTCTTGCGGGCATCTGGCTCCGGCTAGATGTCAATGGAGTGGACCCGCTAGGAATTTAGATGATCAAGAGGATGTCATACAAGAAAATCGAAATGAGGAAAATGCGACTATAAATCCTTCGGAAGTGAATACTATAGTGACTCGACTTCAATAGGCTATTACTGCAATGAATAATCTATTAATACAACAGCAGCAGTTCTTCCAGACTCATGCACCACAGGTGCAGCAGCAGCCAATACCTCCTATACCTGAACTAGCAGCACAACCAGTTCAGCAAGCTCCACGGCTAGATGGTCCAAGAGTAGTTAGGGATAACCTCTATGATAGGTTTTTTCAGTATAAGCCACCTAAATTCACAGGAATTGAGGATGCTTACTCATTCTTAGCCAGAATAAGAGAATTTTATCGAGAGTCAGGTTGCGATGATGAGAAGTCAATAACTTTTACAGGTCATAGTTTGGAGGGAATAGATGAGATATGGTTTTGAGATTATGTTCAGCCTTCTGTCAATAAGTTGAATTGGCGACATTTTTCTGATCTTTTCATGAATCAGTTTGTATCAAAGGGTACTAGGAGAGCTAAAATGAGAGAATTTGAGTCTCTAGTACAGGGTGATATGACTATAGATGAGTATGCTACCAAATTTATTGAATTGAGTAGGTATGCACCGGGATCCATACTAGATGAGGGCACCTTAAGTATGATGTATGCCTCCTTGTTTCAATAAAAGGAGCAAGATCTTAGTTCTGTGATTGATGCTACTAGACAAATGGAAATTAAGTTTAATTTTGAAAAGGCAATTTTAGGCAGAAGAGATAATAGGAGTGTAGCTTCATTTGGGAATCCTAGTGTACCAACAATGAGTGGATCTTTTAATGTGGGTATGCAGTCCTCAGGTTCACAGTTTCATGGAAGAGGATATCTCGGTAAGAAGAAAGATAAAAAGAAGTTTGGGCAGAGAAGAAGTACGTCTACGGGTAGTGTTAGTGGTGGATTCGGTTTTGGTTTTAGTAATAGATCTAATGGAGCAGCGTGTCATCGATGTGGTAAAGTTCATAGAGGAGCTTGTAATTTTGATGTTAATACTTGTTTTAATTGCCACAAAACTAGACACTATGCTAGAGACTGCCCACTTCTTCAGTCTTAACCCATGCCATCTCAATCTTTCATGGGTAGTGTGTTTAGACCTCCTATCATGCCATCTACATCAGGCTCCAGATTAACAAGCCAAACAAATCGTGGTTATTACGGTAGAGGCAGAGATCAAAGTTCAGGACAAGCACAAGAACAACCTGCAAGAGGACAACCACAACCTTTTTCACTTGACTCAATGGGACGCTTAGGCATCCAATGTCGTGGTGACAGGTATACTTACTATTTGTTCACTTGAGGCATGATTATTGTTTGACCGTGGTGCCACACATTCATTTGTGTCTCCTAAATTTGCTGCTAAGATAGATATAATGTCCGACAAATTAGATTCTCCTTTTTTAGTGTCAACACCGCTAAGCGAACCTGTTTATTCTAATGCATTTATCACAGACTGTCCTATAGTGATTAAGGGTAGAGACCTAACTGCAAATTTAATTATTCTGGACGTGATTGACTTTGATGCCATTTTGGGCTGGTTATCGACATATGGTGCAAAAGTTCATTGTAAAGAGAAACAAATTATTTTAAATCTACCTGATGTCTACGAAACTAGTCTATAGGATGGATAGAAACATAGCTCCCCATAATTTCATTTCTGCCTTAAGTGCTTGAAAGATGTTGAGAAATGGTTGTCAGGGCTACTTAGCACTAGTAAAAGACACTACATCAGAAACTCGCAAAGCAGAAGATATGCCGATCATGAATGAATTTTTAGATGTGTTTCCAGAGGAATTACCTAGTCTCCTTCCAAATCAAGAGATCAAATTTTACATTGACTTAATTCTTGGCACAGAGCATAATGCCACCTTATAGGATGGTGCTTGTAGAGTTGAAAGAGCTCAATGAGCAACTGCAGGAACTGCTAGAAGTTTTATCAAACCAAGCACTTCACCTTGGGGTGCTCCAGTCTTGTTCGTGAAGAAGAAGGATAGTTCACTTTGCTTATGTATTAACTATAGGCAGTTAAACAAGGTAATGGTGAAAATAAGTATCTGCTTCCCAGGATTGATGATCTTTTTTATCAATTGCAAGGAGCTACTTATTTCTCGAAAATTGATCTAAGATCTGTTTATTATCAATTAAAGATCAGAGAGCAAGACATTCCTAAAAATGCTTTCAGAACTAGATACGAACACTACAAATTCTTGGTTATGTCTTTCGGACTCAGCAATGCTCCAGCAGCTTTTATGCATCTGATGAATCGTGTATTCAATCCTTACCTAGATCAGTTTGTGATCACATTCATTGATGATATCCTGATTTTGTTCTAGAACTGAAGCATAGCATATGGATCATCTGAGAACTGTGCTGCAACCCTTGAGGGAACATCGGTCATATGCCAAATTCTCTAAATGTGAATTCTGGAAGGAAAGCATGAATTTCTTAGCTCATGTGGTGTCTAAAGATGGAATTAAAATGGATCCTAAGAAAATTGAGGCGATTATTGATTGGCCTAGACCAATTACAGTTATAGAAATTCACAGTTTTCTAGGTTTAGTTAGTTATTATCAACGCTTTGTGCAAAAATTTTCTAGAATAGCAGCACCATTAACAAAGTTAACTCAAAAGAATGCCAAATTTATTTGATCTAATGCTTGCGAAGTAAGTTTCTAGAAACTTAAGGAGTGTTTGACTACCGCTCCGGTACTAGCCTTACCTTCAAGTACTGAAGGATATATTGTATTTTGTCATGCGTCCAGAGTAGGATTAGGTTGTGTCTTGATGCAACATGGTTGAGTGATTGTGTATGCTTCAAGACAGTCAAAGAAGCATGAATAGAACTATCCCACTCACGATTTGGAAATGGCAGCCATTATTTTTGCATTAAAAATATGGAGACATTATCTATATAGCTTATCATGTGAGATTTTCATTAATCATAAAAGTTTGAAATATATTTTCGATCATAGAGACCTAAATTTGAGACAAAGACACTTGATGGAATTTCTTAAGGATTATGATTGTACTATTTAATATCATGCCGAAAAAGCTAATGTAGTGACAGATGCTTTAAGTCGAAAGTCTATTGGAAACTTAGGTCATATTATTGTGGATAGAAGACCGTTAGTATGAAAACTTAACAAAATGCTCGATGGAAAATCCTAAGTTGGAAATCCCTATTACGAGTGCTTTGAAGCTCATTTTAGGGTGAGACATATGTTGTTTGAAAGAGTCAAAGTCACACAAAATAGAGACTCGCAATTTTAGAGAATTATACAAGAAGCAACTACCGATGGGTTAGGAAATTTTGTGGTAGATGATGAAGGGGTACTTAGAAATGGTACTAGCTTATGTGTACTCGATGTTAATGACCTTTAGAAGGAGATTCTAGATGAAGCTCACTATGCAGCTTACAAAGTGCATCTTGGAACTACTAAGATGTACGGGGATTTGAAAATTCATTATTGATGGACGGGAATGAAGAAAGATATCGAAAAATTTGTATCCAGAAGTCTTACATGTCAACGGGAAAAAGCGAGCCATCATAGACCCTATGGACTACTACAACAATTGCCAATACCAGAATGGAAATGAGAAAAGATTACCATAGACTTCGTGGTAGGATTACTAAAAACACCAGGAGGTTATGATTCAATTTGGGTGATAGTGGGTCGGCTCACTAAGTCCACCCATTTTTTGCCTCTGAGAACCTCCTAAAATGCTGACAAACTGGCGAGATTGTACATCAAAGAGATAGTTCATCTTCATCGAATTCTAGTTTCCATCATTTTTTATAGAGGAACAAGATCAAAGTTTACTTTCAGGTTTTGGAGATAATTGCAGAAATCTTTAGGAACCAGACTCGATTTTATTACAGCCTTTCACCCACAAACTGATGGACAATCTGAGAGGATTATCCAGACGTTGGAGGACATGCTTTGAATGTGCATTTTGGATTTCGGAGGACATTGGGATTTGCACCTACCATTAGTGGAGTTTGCATATAACAATAGCTACCAAGCAAGCATTGGTATGGCCCCTTATGAAGCATTTTATGGTAAGAAGTGTAAATCTCCTATTTGTTGGGAGAAAGTTGGAGATGAAGAATTAGAGGGACCCAAATTGATCCAACAACATCTGAGAAGATACCTATAATTTGGGATAGAATTAAGACAACTTTTGATAGGCAGAAGAGCTATGCAGACCTCAAGCATAAGGAAATAACATGTCAAGAAGGAGATATCGTCTTTCTAAATGTATCTCCTATGAAGGGTATCATCCGTTTCGGTAAAAAGGGAAAACTAGCCCCTAGATATATTAGACTGTATCCCATAAAGATTGGGATAGTTGCGTACCAATTGGATCAACCTAACAAATTTTCTCACGTACACCCAGTTTTTCATGTATCGATATTAAGGAAGTACATTTCTAATCCGTCTCATGTGTTAGAGCCATAGGAAATCCAAGTCAATGAGGATTTAACCTACGAAGAGATACCAATTAAGATTCTCGATTTTTAGATTCGTAGACTCTGATCTAAAGAGATTCGTATGGTAAAAGTGTAACAGTGTAACGGTCCATTTTTCAAAGTCTTTTTTTCCGTGTCGATAATAGTGCTTACCAATCTGTGAATAGTACCATCAGTCCGGGACTTGGTATTATTTCGGTATGAAAAAATTACCACATGTGTCTAATATTATAATTAATATTTTTGGATCATGTTTGCATGATTTAGGTGGGTAGGGAATATTTTGTGAATATTTTCAGAGAATTGCGGCAACTAGGGAATATTATTTTTATTGTGGTATATTGAGGAATAAATGGTGAATTATTTTTTAGGATTTAATTTAATTAAATTGAAGAGCTAAATAATATTTGGAAATGAATTATTTGAGGAATATTTAAAGGCATTGCATGAGATTACCTAAGACTAGATCTTGGCCATTGATTTAGCATAAACCAAGGAAGCAAAGTTTAACTATGCAACTTAACCAAGTGACATTTTCTCTTTCTTCTCCATCTCCATCTCCCTCCATGCCATTTTCTTCTTCCTTCTTCATCCATTTTCTTACCCCCAAATACCACCAAATTACCTAATTAAATTATAGAATCTTGATTAATCCTTAAGAATTAACTAGTAGAAGCTAGAATTGGGAGTTCTTAAGCCTTGGTTTTGGAGTTGCCATTAAAGGAGGTAAGCTGTAACTTTTGGGTTTTGTGATTTATTAAGTATAATTCTAGGATTAGCCATGGAATCTATGAATTAAATCATGCTCTTTCATTTTCTTTCGATTAATTTTGGGTTTAATGCCTTTTTCACCTACTTTGAAGAGGTTGGAGAACCCTCTAACAAACACAAGGAGAAAGTCCAAGAGTAGAGGTTTTGAGCTTGTTCAAGCTCCATTTTTAAGGTTAGTTCATTAATACCTTCTCTCCCTTTTCAATTTCTTAAGCTTTCCATTTCTAGGTTTTTGATGAATTTTGATGTTAGAGGTGTACTTAGGTGAGACTATAAGTCATTTTTTACCTCTTTATGATTTTTCATCCGTTTCTCACTTCTTCATGAAAATTGTAGCTCTATTTCTTAGCTTTCAAAAACAACCTCTTATGTTCAATTCCAATACTTTTAGCTCAACTTATGATTTAAAAACCAAAATTGGTTCTGTTATGATGTCTCACTTGTATATCCGAATTGATTTTCCATTTTGGCCACTAAAATGGCAAGATAATGTCTTATGTCCTTCAAAAAAGTTGTAGTTCTACTTCTTGGATTTCTAAATCATCCTCTTATGTTTAATTTGGATACTTATAGCTCAACTTATGATTTTTATACTAAAACTGGTTGTGCTGAATTGTGTTGGATTGTTGGTCTGTGTTCTTGGGTTTCTTTCACCCTCTTAGAAAATGATCTAGACTATGGTCCCTTTAAGACATTTGTATTATTTTAACTTAGTTTTCTAATGAATTAAGTTTCACTCAATTTTAAGTCCCATAACTTTAGTTATACCTTGAAAACACAATAAAGGTCAGGTTTATGAAAATGCTGGAAATTTCTTTATTTAAGTACTTGTATACTATATTAAGTATATTTATTTTGAATATTTCCATGTGAATTTATTGAGCATGAGAAAATGAGAATGTGTTGGATTTTAGTAAGTTGTAAGTTAAGTGATTTTCAAATAATAAGTGTAAATTATAAAATATTTTTTTGATAAGAAATGGTGAATGAGACCAATTTTGGAAGAATATAATTATTCTAAGCTCTACCATACGTGATTGACATGTAGTATGATGAGATGCATTGTGATATATGAGCACACTCGAGTTATCAGCCTGTATTATTGGTGGAGCTATGATCATATGTTAGGGTGATCAGCCCTTATAAATAGGCGGACGCGCTTATTATTGTGGTGCTTGCACAGACCACGGTGGCCTCAGGCCACGATTATATGATTGGTGGGTGGCGCTTTCACAGGCCACGATTATGTGATTGGTGGGTGGCACTTTTACAGGCCACGATCGATTCTACTTACATTCTTTCGGTATCGGTATGAGCTTTAGATAAAATGAAAATGGGAATTTTAATTTATTATATTGAAATCGGAAAACATATTGACATTTACGATATTTTCATATTTATTTTGAGTTGGTATAAATTTTTAAGTCTGAATTTCTTGTGATCTTTCAAATATTTGGATTTAATTAATACGATTTTAGTGTTTTAAAAAACGTATTGTTTGAAATTATTTATTTGGTGTTCTTTGGATATTTTAATTTATAATTATTTAGCACCACTGAGTCTTTCACTCAGCGCATTGATTTCTATCATCGCAGGTTAGGAGCGGAGGCCACCTGTCGGGACCAGAAGAGTGCATCAGAGTAGATATAGCATTTTGGGTAGGTCATATATACTAATGTAAACCTTGGTATGTATAGACTCTTGTGAATAATATTGAGGTTGTAAGTATTTGAATAAATTTTTAATGAAATCGGTGACCGATTTAGTATTATTATTTGATTATTTGTTTGGTGTGTGAGTGATGACATATTTAGTTATCTTGAATGGTGAATGTATGAAGATATATACATATAGATTTACCTTGGATGGACAATGGTATAATGAGATTGATTTGATCTTAAAAGTTTTTAGAAGTGCTTGTTGATGATTTGAGTAAAATTGGAGTTGAGGTTTTGGGGCTAATATTGGAAGTGTATTTAATTTTCTTTGTGTCGCAAGTGAATTTTTAAAGAGAACTCTTGCGAAAATTTTTAACTTACCTTCATAATTTTATTTTTCCGTAAGGTCATCCCTAAAACCTTTTTCGAATATTTTAAATTACTTGCTTCACACTAAAATTTAATCACTTCTAATATACATTATGGAGTTAATGAGTGCAATAGGACGGTGTTTCGGCATCGAATGTGGCATCCGTCATCTGGTTCTCCGAGATCGGGCGGTGGGTGTTACAAATAATCCATTTTTTAGTGTCATTTGTATTATTTTGGTCCGAAAAAATTACTATGTATGTCTAATATTTCATTTAATATTCTTGGGGCATGTCTGCATGATTTAGGTGGGTGGAAAATATTTCATTAATATTTTTGGAGAATTAAGGTATTTAATGAATAGTGTTTTCTAGTGTAATATGTTAAGGAATAGTTGAGGAATTATTTTATGGAGTAAATTTAATAAATTGGTGGAGTTAAATAAAAATTAGAGGAGAATTATTTGATGAATATTTAGAGCCCTTGGATGAGAATACTAGAGACTTGATCTCAGCCATTCATTTGACATAAAATTAAAAAGTCAAGTTTGACTTTTCTACTTAAAAAGCAACACTTATCCACACTATTCCTTCTTCTTCTTCATCTTCTCTTCCATGCCAACTTCTCTCACTCGTCTCTCCTCCATTTTCTCTCATTTCTCTACCTCTAAACTTCACCAAATCACCTAATTTAAACCTTGAAATAGTAATCAAACATTAAGAGCTAAGCTAAGGAGTAAGAATTTGGAGTCCTAAGCTAAGGAATTTGAGGTTTCTACCAAAATAGGTAAGTTGTGATTTTAGATTTTGTGAATTAATATATAGAATTCAAGGCTTAGACATGTAATTGATGCATTAAATCATGCTCCATCTCTTTCATTTATCATTTCTTGATTTTAATGTTAATTTTTCCTACTTTGAAGAGGTTGGAGAACCATCCTGCAAAGGGAAGGAGATGTAAGGTTTTGCCGGTGTCTATATACAGCACAGCGAAAATAAAAATGGGACAAGGTAAACCCGCCATGGATCCATGTGTTTCAAAACATTCGAATGACAGAGTTAGATTACAAACCCCAAACATGGGGTTCGAAGTTGTGCTTCACCATGGATAAACATTGCTCCTAAGGTGAACATCCTCTACTGGTATCCACACATGATCCCACTAGACAAGCGCACGGTTGCTAGCTCCGTGAAGTTGCAGTTTAGGGTTTTCTTTAAACAAGTAGAAGGAGGCGGTTTTCTTATCTCTATCACTTATGATCGTATCTATTCTATTTTTATATATATAACACTTATATATTAAAATAAAACTCTAATAAAAGGCCTTCATATCAGATTTTGCTAATGGGCTCTTAAATCAAATTTAAAGCCCAATTCGCCTAATCTGGTCCTTACAATTCCTTGGGCCTTGAACCAATTTAAAGCCCATTAAAACCCTAATCTCGTCCATGATGATCTGGTGTGCGACCTAATAGGTCCATATTTAGTTGGCAGTTGGCCATACTCTCAATGCAGCCCACAAATCATAAGCAGTCTCTAGCCAGACATTATGATTACCTAATAAATATGAAATCGTTTGTCCAATATAAAACCTAATGATACATGTCATGATTCCTTTTGTTACACGATATCTAATTTGAACATAAGTTATGGATCATGTCATACTTGTATTGTTCAAACATATCCATTTCTCGATTTGTAAGCAGACTGATAAATAAAATCAAATTGATCTCTTTATATCAATTTATTTGAGCACGGCCATGCATTTTCTCAGTCCTACTTATCAAGGGGCCCAAAAGATATCTCTCTTATGAAAGAGGAACAAATCCCATCTCGACCGTACACTATCCTCTGCATGATTTACATTATGCTCAACCATAACCTTTATAGCCATCCGATTAAAGATGACGTTTGATCATGTCAAAACACAATGCTCCTCATGTAGGACACTGCGACGACCTCAGGTCTAAGGATTCAATGATATAACCATATTGAGATTATTAATGCCATCGACCCATGTAATGATCTCAAAGCAATTATATTCACTACATTTTCCCCATAAGTACCTATAAGCTTGAATGGCATCACCATGCACATTCAAACTTATACTAGTCAATATTTCACTTATGACTAGGGATATATATTATTATAAAGCAACATGCAAAAATAATATAATAATAAAAGTAACCTCTTTATTAATTAAATTCAAATAACATAAGGTCCAAAATGTTGGCCTAGGGCACAATCACCAGCAGGAGAAAGCCAAGCATTGAGGCTTTCCAAGCTTAATCAAGCTTGTTTTAAAGGTTAGTGTAATAATATCTTCCTTCTCCTTTCATTTCTTTAAGTTTTCAATTTTTAGATTTTGCATGAATTTTGAAGTATTTGTGATTTTGATGGGGATTTAGTTATTTGGTTGTTTTTATATGATTTTCCATGCAATCTAACATTGATAGAATGGTAGAATGGGGAGAGGAACATCTCTCTCCCATTAAACCACGAGTGGCCAAACCTTGATGGGTGAAGGGCCTTGAGCTTTCTTTGCTTTCTATGCTTGATTCGGTCTTTAATGAATCAATTGATAAGCAAATTAATGATGGCTTCTTCCTTGTATTTCAATGTTTATGAATTTTTCCAAGACTCAAAGAAAGTTTCAATGTGTAAAAGATGAGTTTTAAGTCTAAATATTTTTAAGTAATGGTTTTAATGTTTTGATTAAGTGTTTTTGGCTTTAAAGATGGTATTTGGTGGAAGGTAAACTCCTTCACCTTTGTTGACCTAAAGAGGCCAAACCACCCTAAAGTGGTAAGGCATGTTTTTATTTTTCTAAATATTGATTTTTAAGTATTTAAAGATATGTATATATGTGCATTATGAAAATATGATTTATGTTTGGAACATAAGTAGGTTTTGATGAATGTTTACAAGTTGTAAGTTAAGTAATTTTGAAATAATAAGTATTAAGTTATGAGATGTTTTGCTAAGGTATCTTGCACATGTTTTAAGGCATTTTCTAAAGAAATGAATTTGTTTTGGGCTCTAGTATGCATGTTTGAAATACGGTAAGATGAGGTTTACTCTGTAAGATGAGCATGCTCGGCTTTGATGCCTCTCTGTTATATTATGTGTTATCCATGATAATAATCTATTTATTATATAAATGTTATAATCTTTAATTTAGAGATTTGAACCTTCGAGCTTTTCTGAAAAGGCAAAGAATATTTACCACTAAGTCATAGTAATATCTTTATAATTTTAAAGATGTAGGCCTATACATATATATTAATTAGCTAGAATTTGTAAATTCTTATTAATTATAATTTTTTATTTTATTTTTTCGGATAGTATCATTTTTTAATTGATTTCTCAAAGAATATATTTTATTTTTAACACTAAGTAATAGCATTTATCGATATATTATAATAGATTAATTTTTTATTTTAACATTTCAATAAAAATATATATACATATAGGTGTATAGTGATTGAATCCATTTAAAAATTAAATAATATTTTAACTTTATAAATCAATTGCATAAATTCCCATGACTTAATATTTTTATTTCTAATTTTATTTATATATCTGTGTATTTTTAGATTGCAAATGCTATCCTTTAAAATATGAATTTTAATCTTTGTTTTGGTTCTATCAACCATTTAGGGTAAAAGTAACGTGAAAAATCTTAATTTTTATGTTGTGATGTCAATGTATTTTAATCTATATTAATTTAGTTTTTTCATCCATCGTAATTCATATTTTTGGTCGTTAATAAATTGTTACTAATTTGATGTATCAACAAAATACTATTAATCCTTTAAAATAATAATAAGAAAATGACCAAAACAGCTAAATAATAACTATAAATAAACATACAAATGTAATACTAATACAAGTTCAATGTGTGATCTGACGATGAAATCACATTTAAAACATAATTTTTTTTTTCATTTCCTTTTAGCTTCTCGAACCTTTCATTTCCTTATTATCAATTAAATACATGATTTGCTCTTTGAATTAGGGTAAAAAAGTCTTGTGGTCTCGTCTATTTTCAAAATGACATGTGGCTCCCTTAAAATTGTAAATTTATTAGCCTTGCATACTTATTAACCAAGTTAGGAAAGATGAAGGATTACAAACTCTAAAGGCACGTGAGATTTTAAAAAAACTTACACATAGTAACTTTAATTAATTATATATTATTTTTTTCATTAAAATAATATTACACCTTCTTTCTCTCCCCTTTTCATTCTATCAATACTATTTTTCTCTCTCCTCCTCGTCTGCAGATCTCCCTCTCCTTTGTTGCAAATCTCATCTTCTCTCTTTGGAAAATCATTCTATCAATACTATTTTCTCCTTCTCCTCCTTTTCTGCAGATTCAAACCAACACTTTAATCTAAACCTAGACTTTGCTAATTAGCCAAAGAAAAAAAAAAATTAAAAACACGAATAACCTAGTAGTTACATTCAGATTTTTTTTAATTATTGAAAAAACAGAAGCTTAAAATTTTTTTTATTTTTTTGTTCGTACCTCCTATCTATTTGCAAAAAATGTTTACTCTTTGAAGCTCTATTGAAACCTAATACATTTTGCATATGTAAAAGTTACAAAATCACGTATCATTCACTTTTAGAGTATATGCTTTCACTATATTTCAAGAACTTAGTTTTTTATGTCATATTATTCTTTTATGAAATTCTTTCTTTTCCTACTAATTTTCGTTTTAATTTTCAAGTGATGTTTTATTTTTAAAATGAATTCATCGGACACGAATAGATGCATAGAGTTTTTAGTGAATTGGACACAAATAGTTTTCACTTCTTTTCATGTCCTAAACAAACATACAGTGTTTTTAAAGAAGAATATTACAAATGAAAAAGCAAGCCAGTGGATTTGTGGTGTTGGTGGTCCATTACAATGAACAAAGAAAAAAGAAAAATATTTCTTTTTGACTATTTCTACAAGTCAACATCTTTTTTTTTTTTCACATCAGTGTGTTTGAAACTCATGCATTTTTATTTACTTGGATGGATATTTAATAGTAACAAATTTACAATTTCAAGAGGCCACAAAATCATTTTTAAAGTAAAAAAGACCACAAGACTTTTTTGCATAAATTCAAGGGCAAATTACTTTTTGTAATCCCACAAATTTTAATCTATTTTCAATTTACAATATCCTCATTGTACTCAGTCCTCTCTCCCTTTATACTCTATTGCGGCACTATTATACTCTTGTCGCTCTCTCTTTATTCATGTACTCACACATTACATGTTATAAACGAAGAGTTAAACATAAATCCAGTGGTAACCTAAATACCATCTAGTGGTAATCTAAGCATCAACCAGCAGTAAACTTAAACATCCAACCTTACCAAAACCTCAAACCTGACTTGAGCACCCTAGATTATCAAAACCTCAAACCTGACCTAAGCACCCAAAAATTACCTAAAGCTGCAAACCTGACTTGAGCACCTTGATTTTTGAAAACTATGGGCAATGCTTGAGTCATGCTCTCAATTCTTGGCTTGCGCATTGCGTACTCGTATTACCAAAAGCCTCAAACCTGACCTGAGCACCCCAAATTACAAAAGCCTCAAACTTGACTTGAGCATCCTAAAATTAGCCAAAGCCTAAAACATAACCTGAGCACCTTCATTTCTTAAATTGGAGGCAATGCCCAAGCCATTGCCCTCAAATCTTGGCCCGCGCATTGCTTCCTCCTAATTACCAAAAGCCTCAAACCTAATCTAAGCACATCAAAATTACCAAAGCCTCAAACACTAACCTGAGCTCCTCAAAGCCTTAAACATTGACCTGCATTACCAACCTCACTCACAGGTATATACTAATGCCACTCTTTTGTTTGCTTCTACCAGAGAACAATAACAACAATGGCTCTACCTTCTGATTTCAGGCACTAATGGAAGAAATGCTCTGAGAATAGGTAACTCGCTTCCATAAATGTTGACCGAATAAAATAACTGCCTTCGAAATACTACTACTGCTCAAAGAGAGACTATTCTAGGGGAAGTGAGAACCTTGATAATTGCCAATCAGAATGGTAATAGTCCTCTGAACTAAGCTAGGGGGTCTAATGAACAACATACCATTCCACCTAACGGCGATCAAACTGCCCGAGGGTCGGTTCCTGAGATAGGGGCCACTTTCAATGCCATTATTGCCCCAAGCCAAATAGGGGATGATTCTGCCTCTCCAGAGGTTAAAAAGATGATGGCGAAAATGGACTCCTTTGAGAAATTCCTAAAGAAGTATAAAGATCTTATTGATGTAGAATCTTCCCCCCCCCCCCCCCCTTCCAGAGGCTAGGCCGCTTGTCAAGTTCAAGATGCTTGACACAGACAAATTTGATGGCATCACATGCCCCAAGACTCATCTCAAGATGTATGTGGGTGCTCTCACTCCTCTTAGTGTAAATAATGAGCTCCTGGCTCAGTTATTCCAGCAATCTTTCACTAGTGCCGACCTTCGCTGATTTGTTGCCATAGACAATACCAAGAAAAAGATGTGGGATGAAATCTATAATACCTTCAACCAGTAGTACCATTACAATATGGAGGTTGACATTACCAGAAGGGACTTGGAGACAACCAAACACGAGGTCTGGAAGTCTTTCTCCTTATTTCTTACCAGATGGAGAGGCAAGGCTGCCCAGATGCTTAATCGTCCTTCTAGATAGGAGCAAATTCACATCATAGTCAAAAACCTACTTCCCTCTTACCAAAGTCACCTAAGGATCGAGTACCTTTCAAACTTTAGAGCTCTCATTGCCACCTCCAACAAAATAGAAGACATGATCTAGTTAAGCCAAATTAAAGGAGATCAAGCTTCTTCCTCCACAAACAAGAAGCCGCAAGCCAGTTATCATGCAATTCCTCCTATCCCTCAAAAAGGCAACGAGGTGGCCAATCTGACTGGCCAAAGACAACTCCCTCCTCCTCCACCCATGCCAGTTGCTCAAACATATAGACTTCACAGATCTTAAGGTTCCTCTTTGATTCATCTTTCAGAAGGTTGTGGATGATAGGTTCATATAGCCATTGGAACCTAGACCCATACCTAACCTTGTCCCAAAACATTACAACCTAAACTCCTTCTACTCTTTCCATTAGGGACGTAGATACAAAATGAATGACTGCAAAACCCTGAGACATAAGATCCAGGACCTAGTGGAAAGTGGTCAAACACTCCTTGTTCGACCCAGACTAGACATAAACACCAACCCACTCCCTCATCACCAAAATAATACTCACACGATTTACCAAGAGCCAAATTTTGATTTCACCTCCCTAATCCACACCATCATGAACAACTCATGTTGTGTCATAGACCTGAATGATGCACTTAAGGAAATCAATGCCATCACCCGGAGCGAGAGGCAATATCCATCTCCTCCTCCTAAAGCATTACCCAATCCGGCCACTATAGCCAAAGATATGCCCAATTCTAGTTCCAGACCACAACTTAAAAATTTTTTCTTAGAACAACTGAAGAAGATCAAGGCTAATATCTCTATATGGGGGTTGATTTAGTCCTCCTTTATACACTGCCAAGCTCTTGTTAAAGCCATGATTTAGTGCCAGACAACTTCTGATATTACTCTAGAGGCTTTGGTGGCATCTATTATAAGGAATCCCTTAGGACTGGCTCTTTATTTTTCAGGCCATGAGATCCTTATCAGAGAAGACCACAAGAATGCTTTATTCATCACACCACAAGCCGGGTGTAAGACAGTACCTACAATTTTGGTAGATAATGGATCAGCTCTAAATGTCTATCCTCTAAAAGTGGCTAGTTGCTTGGTTCTAACGGCTGAAGATTTTATGCTTTTTGATCATATAGTAAGGGTATATGCAAACACCCAGCGAGAGGTATTGAGCATGGAAGATTTAAAGGCCACAATCGGGCTCGTAGTCATGACTATCCCCTTCTAAATAGTAGATTTCCTGACTTACTTCCATCTCCTTCTAGGAAGGCCATGGATCCACAAGGCTATAGCAGTAGCCGCCTCCTTGCATTAGAAATTGAAATTCCCTCACAGGAACACAGTGGTAACAATCAAACGAGACTTGACAGGAAAATAAGAAATTCCTTCCTTGGTAGTCCACCCCTTGTCCGACTCCTTCAATTCAGTTCAGTTTATCAACGCAGAATCGGATAAATGGATCTTTCTAATGGGTTTTGACCCTACAGTAACCCTCTGGTAGCTAGCATGTTTAGTGCCATATGTTATTTTCCAGGAATGGGACTAGGACGCAACCAACAAGGTATGACCTCCTTTACTGAGTATCCAATAGCTGAAACTCCCTTCAATCTTGGATTTAGATAGACAGATGAAGACCAAGTGGAGATGGAAGATGACAAACAGAAGGCCGAAATAAGAGGTGAAACAAAGGACATACTAATGGGCCCATACTTTAAAACCCTTAATGGTTATTTTGTCAAAGAAGGGGAATCTGAACCCTATTACTTCTTTTAAGAACCATGGTATTGGCCTTTAACCAAAAGACAAATCCTTGGTTTTGAACTTCTCTTTGATGTCAGGTTCTTAGAAGAAGACCGTGAGCCTCTTTCCAAGCTCTAGACTAATTGGGAGGACAACATGGAGACATCCCTCTTTGACTTGTGCATGATTACCAATCAAGTGGAAGTAGATCCCACAAGCCTCATATAACTCATCCAAACACCTTTGCATAATTGGTACATAGAGGAGCGCATAGAGCAGTCCAACTTCTTTCTACCTGAACTTGAATTTGAGTCACAAGTAGAAATTAAGTTAGCGTATAGTTCAGTGTCTAGCCTAGAGTCATCCGAGTATTTTGAGTCTTCTCTATCTGCCTTAACTGAACTAGGATACCTTTTTGTCGAGCTCAATGTAAATGCCAACCATGACACTTTGACTACTAATAAAAAAATTTCAGTTTTCTTATTACCTTTTCTCGACCCTGAATAAGATTGCTGGAAAAATAAAAATAAAAATGAAAAAAAGAAAAAGAAATAAAAATAACAAAAGAAAAAATAAACATTGGCATAAAGAATGAATCAAACCGTACATTTATTGTGCATGAATGTGATTGTAAACAAGAGTTGACAGAGCTCATCAGGCGTACTCAGATTGCTTTGCGTGGACAGCCAGTGACATGATCGGTATAGATCCAGATATTGTCGTTCATAAGATTCCTAAATATGATCACATTAAGCTAGTAAAGCAGAAACTCCAAACATAGAAATTGAAGATTTCTCTCAAAATCAAAGAAGAAACAGTCAAGTTACTTCATCGAAGCCATTGATTATTCGACATGGTTAGCCAACATAGTGCTACTTCTTAAGAAAGATGGCAAGATCAGAATTTGAATCGACTATCGGGATTTGAACAAGGCTTGTGTGACATCCCGACCTAGCAAAGCGATCCTAAAAGGGCGGGTAGAGCAAGGCTCTTGGCGAGCTTCTAGGATGGCAGGCTAGCTAAGGTAGTGGAATGTGGGACACATGAATGAATCAGATCATATATAAAAAATGGGGTAACTAATCATTAGAGGCACCTTTAATTGAAATGGCTGGAGAGTTGTAAGAACTCCAGGGTTAAGCGTGCTTACTTGACAAAATCCTAGGATGGATGACCTCCTGGGAAGTTCCCATTTTACCTGCGGGACAAAATCATGTGGGTCTTATCGATCTAGTATGGGATGCAATCAGCTTGATCCAAAGTGGACAATTTCTCTAGTAGTTGGAGCCACTTATCAGAGGATGGCTGCCACAATCTTCCATGACTTAGTACACAAGAATGTAGAAGTGTACGTTGATGACATGGTTATCCACACCAGGGACAGATCGAGCCACCTCATTGCCCTCAAACAGTTCTTTTCTAGACTTCGTCGGTACAATCTGAAGCTTAATTCCACTAAATGCCTCTTCGGAGCTCTATCTAGCATCTTCCTGGGCTACATGGTCTCTAAAAGAGGGATTGAGATTGATCCTTCAAAGTCTAAAGCCATCATTGAAATGCAACCTCATAAGATAGAAAAAGAGATTAGGAGGTTCTTAGGCTGCCTTTAGTACATCAGTCAATTTATCTCCCAGTTAACAGATACCTGTGGGTCAATCTTCAAGAAGCTGAGAAAGGATGCCCCGAAAACTTGGAATGATCAATGCTAGAAAGCCTTTGAACATATTAAAGCATATCTACTCAACCCTTCAGCTTTCCAACCTCCTAAACTTGGGAAGCCACCTCTCCGCTATCTATCAATAACAGATGAAGTCATTGGAGCTATATTAGCACAAGAAGCACCAGATTCTCATAAGAAGAATATTGTTTACTACTTGAGTATGTGTATGTTGGAAAAAGAATTGAGATACAGTAAGATTGAACAGCACTGCCTAAGCTGGGCATGGGTCTGCATGCATTATATTTATTCTTACACCACTCATGTCATTGTTGACCAGAGCCCCTTGAAATCCCTTATGGAGAGGTTGGGTCTAGATAGTAAGATGGCTAACTAGGCTACCATCTTTACAGCATTTGATATGAAGTTTATTGTAAAGAAAGCAATCAAAGGTAGTGTGATAGCAGATCACCTAGCTGCATCACTCAGTGATGCTGATGTAGCAGATATCAGGTTTCTGGACGAGGAAATTCTACAGATCCAAGCAGGTCAGTGGAAGATGTACTTTGACAAGGCTACCAGCCATCAAGGTTATGGCATTGGCATGGTTATAGTAACTCCAGATAGGGAACGATTGCCATCAGTATTAAGTTGACATTTTAGGTCACTAATAATAAAGTAGAATATGAACCCTGTATAGACGGATTAGAAACAGCTCTGAGTATTCAAATTAGACGTCTAATGGTTTGCAGAGACTCCATCTTGATAGTCTCCCAAGAATTAAAGAAATAGAAGATCAAAGAATAATGTTTGGTCCCCTACCTACAATGGCTAGATCAGTTAGCTCAGCAATTCGAAGAATTGTCATTCCATTCCTTGCCCCGGGCCAAGAATCAGTTTATCAACGCACTGGCAACTCGTGCTTCCATGGTTGATGCCAGCCCTAACATGGTCATCAAGCCCTCGAATATTCAGATTCATCAACAGCCAGCCTATTACTGTAACCTCCAACTCATCGATGGTAAGCCTTGGTATTGGGATATTGAGAATTGGTTGGAAAAGGAAGAATACCCTAAAGGTGCCTCTAGGTCTGACAAGAGGATCCTCTAGGCATTGTCGAAAAGTTACCTCTGCAAGGATGGTATTTTATACAAATGGACATGGAATCGGCATATCTCAGCTGCATAACTGAAGAGGAAGCTCAAATAATGGAGTGGGTGCACGATGGAGAAGAAGGCCCTCATATGAATGGAATGGCTCTAGCCTGTAAGATCACCAATAAGGGTTATTATTGGCTTATTATTCAATCAGACTACGCCAAGTTTTTTCATAAATGTCATAAATAACAAATTTGAGCTAAGCTTCATAAGTTGCCCCAATAGCTCTTCACCCGATTACCACACCATGGCCCTTTGCGACTTGGGGAATTGATGTGATTAGCAAAATCACTCTTAAGTTCTCTAACCAGCATGAATACATCTTGGTAGCCATTGACTACTTCCCCAAGTGGGTAGAAGTTGCCTCTTATCATGTTCTAAACTCTAAAAAAGTAGTTCAATTCATCCAAACGAGCGTCATATGTAGATATGGAGTTCCCTTTGAGATCATATCAAATAATGGGTCTCACTTCTAGAAAGAAGTCTCCGTCTTGATGACTAAGTACAAAATCTGATCGCTCTTTACCATACAGGCCCCAAATCAATGGAATGGTTGAAGCAGTGAACAAATCCATCAAAAACATCCTCTAGAAGATGATTCACAACCACAGAAAATGGCATGAGCATTTGCCTTTTGCCTTATGGGGATACATAACCTCGATTAGGACGCCAACCAGGACAACACCTTACTCACTCGTGTACGGGATGGATGTAGTCCTCCCTATCAAAGTTCAGATCAAATTAGCCAGGGTCATGAGAGAAAGTCAACTGTCTGAAGCAAAATGGGTCCAAAATTACCATGATCAATTGAATGCTATTGATGAGAAAAGCTTAGAGGCTCTTAATCAAATTTAGAGCTACCAACAAAAAATAGCTAGACACTTCAGCAAGAGAATCTGAGATCAGAAACTAGAAGAGAGTTGTCTTGTACTCAAGAAAATCAGAGCTCTTATACGAGATCTTCAGGGTAAAATTCAGGTCAGACTGGGCATACCCCTATATAATGAAGAAAATTCTCTCCGGAGGCGGCATCATCTTATTTGATAGAATGGCAACAAGTTCACCAATCCATGCAACTTGGATCCACTCAAAAGATACATTGTGTGATTGCATTCAAGCATTAGCACAAAAAATATTACCTCTTTATTTCACTGTTAAGCCAAACTACGGTGACCTGACTCCCTAAAATATATTCCTAAAATACGAGATATGTAGGTAGCCCAACCTATGGGTGTGGTCACAACAATAATAGAAACATATTTTTGCCCCTCTTTTCATAAATTTTCAGATTCTCAGTGCCAATTAACAAAAAAAAAAAAAAAAGTAAAAACTCAAAAACAAAACAAGCTAAGCTGAAAACGTGCAAGGGTCGGTGGCTGAGGCAAGGTCAAAAGCCTGTAAAGTTGAAAACCCAAAAGGGCAACTTAGGTAAAAGTCAGGGCAACTTGCTAGGTCTAAAACCCAAAAGGGCAACCGAGGCAACGATTAAGGCTTAAACGCGACAATCTTTTAAAGGATAAAATTTATTTTCATTCTCAAATGTATCAAAATGATTTCCTTTTTACATATCTCAGATCAGTACAAGTTATGTAAAAAGACAATTACAAAAGTCCTATCACTTAAGCATCTATCTCTGTCGTTTGTCTATCCATGTTAGTCATCTATGTCTCCACTATCCAAAGTGTCGAAAAATAAAAAAGTGTGTCAACAGAACCCTCTATACATCATGGGTTAGCATCCTATCTCCAAGCCCTCACAAAAATACAAGCTAAGTCAAGTAAAAAAAATCAAAAGGATAAAAATTGTACTCTATCAACATAAGGTCAGCATACACCGACAGACTAGGCGAATCGTCTACGCAGCCTTGGAGGCATCTCCCTAAGGTCATTAGAATCCTCTGGGTCAACCCATCTGGTAAAGTCTAAGGTCATCTCAGTCACTGCTCCAAATCTATCGTCCACCTCCTGAGTCAGAGTCGCTCTATGCTCTCTCTCCTGTTCACCATGCTCAGCAAACCACCAAGCCTCATAAGCAGTAGTCTTACACCCAGAAACTCTGGCCTCAACCATATCAGCCTCTCTAGACTAGCTACCTAGTATAGCTGCAATAATTCGAAGAGATATTAGTATATCTAGGAAAAGAGCTCCAATCGTCGGCAACCCCTATATATGCCCCATTTGTTTCACCAACTTGGAATCGGGGTAAAATGTGACGCTATCCATGCCAAGAAAACAAGCCATCTGATATCCAATTAACCAAACTAGAAATTGACTAATATCATACTAGTCACACCTCCACAGAATCCGACCCGGCCTTAGTGCCAACAACCACCTTAGCCACTCATTCTTTGACCTAAGTCTCACCATGACTCATCTAGATCGATACTGTAATGGTTCATATGGACGACGTCGTGGTGGCTCCACTGCCCTCAGATGATCTCTTAACTAGAACTGCAAAATCAGACATTGCATTACGACATAGAAAAGAAATAGGCATCTACATGCAATACTCCTTATCCAAATAGATTCAGTTGTAATATGACCGAAGTAGTTCAAGTCTTTTCCCAAAGCATACAAGACCTTACTTTACCCCTACTACTCAGACCCTCAAACAAGCATCCATATGCAACCAAAGCCTAATCCTTTTCTCAAAAAGCACGCAATCTAGGAAAAAAAAAAACTTAGTTTGACAATGCTTACCTAAAGCAGGATCGGACTAGTAGACCAAATTCCCACTACCCTATAAGCTCGGTCAAGGCTCAAGATAGTCTTCGCTAAAGCCATACTAGCAATCCCGGTGCCTCACGCTATCTGAAGGACTAGGTCTGTCACCCTTAAATCTCCCCACCTACTAAACTAGTCAGTGTACCAGTGCTCACTAAGTGGAAAACCAAAGCCTGAGTCTTAAATCTCTAGTGCTCTAGGTCAACAAACCTAAGCGGATCCAAATACCTCTCCACTAGCCTAGATACATCTACCCGATCCTACACTACAACTAGCTCCCTAGCCTCTACCATAGAGAGACCCAACATCCTTATATAGCTCCTGAAAAACTCGATCCCAGTCGATGCAGCCACTAGAGCCCTCTTAGAATTATTGCCCAATAGAGCCGTAAACTTCTCATATGCTGGACACATCTCCTCAAAATGTGTACCTAACCGAAACACATGAGCCTATGGATCCCATAGGTGTAACATGCATCCAAGAAACCCTAGTCTACTGGCAAGCCCCTCACTATTACTAAAGAAGCCATATCTTACCAGCTTAAATTGATCTTTTCGACCTTTGTCAGCCTCTTAGTCCACCTTTGCGTGCCATAATTGATGAATGGCTCCATTTTTGAGCAGGGTCTATGAAATTTGGAAAACTCAAGTCCCAAGGCACAAAATGACAACATATTGAAGCCATAAATGAAGTATTTATAGGCTCTCAATCCCCACCTCCTAAAATGTGTTGGCATCGATCAGGCCCATATCGGCATTGACGGGCCTAAAAATGGCACCATTTTGGCCTACACAAGACGCCAAAAAAACACCATTTTAAAGGTCAGCGACACTGATCTTGGGCAATCTGGCACTAATTAGCCCATAGAAAAATAAAGAGAGAAGAGAGGAGAAGAAAGAAAAATACAAAATAAAAAATCCTCTACTAGGCTTGAATTTTCCACAGACACCCTCTCGAAAATTGAGCCAAACAATCAAAAGTAGCACATCATGCATCATGCATACTTATTTTGTTTAACTAACCATGACTTTCAGGTCAAACTAAAGCAAAAATAGGGTGATCAACACCAACTTATAAAAATAGGGCGATCAATGCCAAGAAAATTTAGTCAAACAAGGTAACTAGTGCCATCGAACTTAGAGCCCAGGGTAATTAGTGCCACTAGACTTCATAACCAAGAGATCAACACCAAAGAAAATCTAGAACAGGTAATCAATGAAAAATAGGCGATCAGTGCCAAATTCATTTCAGACTAGGGTAGTTACCGCCAAATTCATTCATATAGGGTAACTAGTGCCATTAAATTTAGAACTAAATCAACCAGTGCCACTAGACTCAAAATCGGGGCAACCAAGGCACCAAACTCAAAACCAAGGCAACAAACTCAAAACCAAGGCAACCAACACCACCAGACTTAAAAATGGGGCAATCTATGCCATCAGACTCAATAAAGACAACCAGTACGATTAGACTCAAAAACAAGGCAATCAGTGCCACTAGACTCAAAACTAGGCAGACTAGGGCCAAAACTAGGTAATAAATAAGGTGACTAATGCTAACTCACTAAAATAGGGTGACTAGCGCTAAGCCCAAAATAGGGCAGTCAATGCCATCAAACACACAAAAAGTGCATGCTAAAGGTGGTATGCCAGTTGCCTTTGTTGATTTTGAGGTATTAATATTGGCACTTAAAAACTTGATTTTATTACCACCATATTTGGTCCAGGGTCGTGAAAACACACGGCATATATGCATCAAATAAATAAAATAGGAAAAGTTTATTTGCATCCACTAAAGTTTGTTTATGTATGCATACATGATTCCATGGCAACTTGGTGCTATTGCATTGCACTTGGAATGCTTTGCCGACTGAAGAGAAAGCCTCATTCATTCAGTAAAGCCATTAGTATAACATGATTCATTGAGAATGCTTGTTACTTGCATGATTCGGAAGCTTAATTTTGAAATGATAAATTAGAGTTTTCTACAAGTGGACTTGTATATTGATATGTGTGAACTCTATATGTAGGCTTTAAGAGATGTTCTAAATCATTGATGTGCTCAGAAACAGGTAATCATTATTGTCATTGCTGTGCTTTTATATTCTCGCTACACTCTTTTTAAATATAAGCATTCTACCTGTGTGTGTGTGTGTGTGTTTATTTGGCTAAAGCAATAGATAAATTAATCCAAATATATGCCAGATTTTTCATTTGCATCATAAGGACATGATTGATTTACTGGTGTAACTGGCATGCCTAAGGACTTAAGTGTATCTTTTATCTATATTATTCGCTAAGCTGGCATCCTTTATGCTTTTAAATCATACAAATGCGTGGCACAAATTGATGGAAACACTGAAACCATTATTTGTGTATTATTGTTAATATATTTAAATAGTTTATTGAGGCTGTGATTTTATTTGAGAACAATTGGTTATCTTTCTTTTATCATTCATCATAGGCTTACAAAATATTAGCAGCTGCAATGATGCTTAATTACAATTTCTAAAATTTTAATTCTCATTTTAGATATCTTACTTATACTTGTGTTAGAAAATTCTGAAATTTCACTAGTTAAATGGGTCAAAAAATGTATGGCTAACTGTAAAGATTATGCAGGTAGAAGAATTAGCAAGTTGGTAGATCAAACCTTGTGTTGCTTTCATAAATGGATCAGCATAAGAAGTCTCTCTTGTCGTGGTGTTAGTAATATGTATAATTGCAGAAACATTATGATGTTAAATCTTAATTTGTATATAGTAGTTGCTTAAGTTTTGTATGTTTATAGAGGGCCATACCAATTATATTTACTTAAAAAATAAATAAATGAATGAATGATTTCGCATTTTCTTGATATTTCACGTGCACTTAAAATTATTTTAATTTTATACCTTTTCTATTTGATTTATATTAATTTCATTAGAAATCCGTAAATTGAAATATTAGAAATAGGGTAGGATTATAATATTGAAAATAATTGATTTTTTCCAACAGGGAAAATAGAAACGGATTTAGAAACAAAATAGGAGAGGATGTTAGTTGGCAACAAAATATCAAAAACGGATTTAGCAACGGAAGTAATTTTAGCAACAGATTTAGAAACAGAATCAGCAACGATCAAGTATTGCTTTTATTTTTCATTACGGATTAGAAACGGATGAAATCATCTGGAAACGTACTTAGGAATGGATTAGCAACGGAATGGAAATGGTTTGGAAATGAAATTCGTTCCCAAGAGGTTTGAAATTAGAAAAGGATTGATAGAATATTAGAAACGGATACATCTATTGCCAAATTAGAAACGGATTGTAAATCCATTTTTAAATAGATTTAGAAATGCCAACTTTTGTCACGGACAAATCCGTTTCTAAAATGTTTTAGCAATGGTTTTTTCGCATTTAGAAATGGAAAAATCCATTTCTAAATGGCATTTTCTTGTTTTGTAGCCAACTGTCAAGCACACCCTCCGACAGTTTTTAGTAAGTGGTCCTGCCTCAGGCAAAGTAGGGGATTCACTTTTGTGATTTTGGCCTTAAGCGAAGGGAAATGTTGCTAAATCGGGAACCCTCAAATGCAAGAGCATGACCAATTGAGGATGATCCTCCACCCTTGGAGGTACCAATGGAAGCTAAAGGGTGACTAGTCAGGCCAAATCGAGCCCCCATATCCTCCGCCATGTTAAAAATGACCTCTAGGTCTATCTCAAACTCAAAATCTTCCATAGGCTTCGCACTACCACCCTGCCTCTAGGAGCATGATTTAGTCTCCGTGTCCGGAGACCTATCTAGGAGGACTCAACCCGAGGAGCCATTAATTCCCACATGATAAAAAAAAGTAAAAGATCTTGAGAAGAAAATAATCCTATTTGACCACTATACATTGCTAACATCAGAAAATGGAATAATTGGGAATCCCGATTAATTGGCCGAGCCGCTAAAGTAGCTAAAGTAGTGAT
>CANUEP010073408.1:0-18497 GCA_947857235.1 Jatropha podagrica | reverse complement strand
GCCCTGCTTGGGCGGGTGTGTCCCGTCCTTTCTGTCTTTTTTTGCTTCCGGAGGCTTTTTCGGGAGTTCCGGACCTCCAAAAGATATTCCGGGACCAGTTCTGCGATCCTCGTAATTTTTCAGACGTTTCAAGTACCATGTTGGCATACTTTCGATGCATTTCTAAAATGGCCTTTGGTCCGGCCGGGCTGTTTGCAGTCCGGGAAAATAGGCTTTTGAGCCTGAAAAAATTGAGTGTTCACACAGTTGAGACACGCTCTGCAATAGAACCCAAAACATCACTAGTGGCACCACCAGCTGGTACACCACCCTCTAACATAGCACCCTTTGGAGGGGCATAATTGTCCACCTCCTCATCATATAGATGCTGATACATCACTGAATACCCACAAGGACCAGAAGGTTCGCATCAGAGAGAAATTCCCAAAACGCACTAATATGGCGTGTAAAACCGTTGCTGGCCACCTTAGAGCTCGAGTGGCTGATATCACGTCCGTCTTGTCTAAGACTTATGTCGACCCTTGCGAGTGCTCCAATGATAGCATGGCAAATAACAACTGTGTTCTCCAACTTTTTTGCTTTAAATTAAAAAAAAATTTGAAAATTGTTTTTCCGATGAGTCAGTCGACGATCGATGAAGGCGACTCTATCCATGGTCTTTCGACTGCCATTCAACATGCATCAAGCCAGGCCGATGCTGGCTTTGCTGGGATTGATATGTAGCGGCAATGAACGATTTTATCGATCAAAAAACCTATTTTGTGAAGAAGATTGAAAAGTTAAGGTTTGGTCTCTCGTTGTTTTTTATGCTTTTCAATTGGGTCCAAAACAGTTAGCTTTGTTCAATTAAATCCTGAAATTAGTTTTAATTGAGTGTTTTAATTAATTAGGAATTAATTAAAGTTTGAGGGCCATTAAAATTAATCATCAGTAACTATTTTTTTTAGAATAATTTTTAATTTAATTAAAAAGAAAATTAAAAGAGTTTAATTTCTAATAGAATTATTTTCTGAATTTATTCATAATTAGATTATGAAATAAATTAAAATTTTTTAATTGTTTATTAATGCTAATATAATTAGAATTAGTAAAATCAATTTATAAATTCTAAAATTAGTTTAAAATTATATTTGGTAAATAAATAAAATCATTTTATTTATAAATTGATTTTGAAAAATATCAAAAAATGAAATTTTAATTGTTAAAATTTTATTTTTAGCACATGAGACCAATAATTAATATTCTCTCTTTCCTATAATATTTATCGTGTTGACTTTTACACAAAGTGTAAGAAACACATTAATTATAATGTCACATCATATAAAATATTCATACTTTACCACAATTGTCCTCCTTTAAAACAAAAAAAAATAAAGTTATTTCTAAAATTTAAAACTATTTATAATAAGGGACATAAAAGGAAAAGTAAATATCTTTTGAATCAAGTGGACAAATATTTTGGGATATCCAAAAATGAAAACATGGACAAATATTATGTGATGGAGGAAGTATATATTAATATTAGATCATTATTCAAATGCATTTAATATGATTATGATGCATGATGGGTGATGGACATTAGAAAGACATATGTGATTGGTTTTATTATATTTGGTTAAATGATTTTATGTACTTTTAAATAACGTCCATATATCTTGATTCTCTTTTATTTTGGGTTATAAAATTTATTATTTCTTTCCTTCAATTATGTAATAGTTTAGATAATTAAAATATATAAATAGGATATTATTTTTATAACCCAACAAGAAATGGAGAATTGAAGAAATTACATGAAACATTAAAGAATCCGAACCAAAGAGCTGTTATTGGCTTATGAAGATTTAAGAAGTTGCAACCTATAATTTTTTACCATCTAATTTCCTTAATGACCTAAGGAAATTGGTTTTAAAAATGTTCATAATCATCCAATTAGATTGACATGCTAATGGTGTATGTTATGTATTTGTGATATGTGATATGATCATCATGCCAAAGCATGAAACCTGAAGTTAAGATTTAAAATAAATCCCTTATTAAAATTTGAAGTACATGTTAAGAATATGATTGGTTGCCACCCATTGCTATAGCGTGAAAACTAGAGGTCTCTTACAATTGGCTTGTTGGGAAAATCCAAGGTCAATTGTAACATGTTTAATGCTATTTAATAAATTGAAAAATGATTTTACTTTACTAACTTGTATGATTTGGATGAGAAAACTCATGATCATATAAGATTATGGTAAATGTTAGGTGAAATATATTTGATATGTTTAGACAAAGAGTTGTTACTTAACTAATCTAAGAATCACATAATGATGTGATTGATAAATTATGTTATCTACCTAAATCAATCCAATGTAACAAGAAAATCCAAGGTTATAAGGGTTAATCGGGATCTTAGCCTACTAGGAGATCTAATAATTGGATTTCTCAAATTAATAAAATGATCTATTAATTTGAATAAAATAGTGAGAGGCCTAAATCAATATTAAAAACCTTATTTAATTTATTATTGCATGAAACTAATACTTGATATCTCTATATTTTTATATCAATTATCACCATGAGTAATAACCTATGCTTGCATATCATACTTGATCCTAATAAGATGATTGGACCAAATATTATTTACTGGTATTGCAATCTAAAAATTTTTCTCAATCAAGAGAAGAGGCTATATGTCATTGACAAGAAAAAAAACATGATATTCTCACTAATGATGCTACTAAAGAAGAATGAATAACTTCATTCATCATACTAATGACAATGAGCATGCTAAATGTGTGATGTTAGCCAGCATGAGTCTTGAACTTCAACAGTACTATGGAAATATGGATTCTCGCACCATTAACTTGTATCTCATGGAGCTGTTTGACTCCTAAGGTAGGTCTGAGATATATGAGATCTCTAAGAAATTATTTCATTGTAAGATGGCAGAAGGCTCTTTAGTTTGTATTCACGTTCTGAAGATGCTTGACCATATTGAAAAATTAGGCCAATTGAGCATGAGCTGAATATTGACTTAGTCTTGTAGTCCTTACCATTCAACTATTCACATTTTATTTTGAATTTTAATATGAACAAGCTAGATGTTTCCTTGCTTGCTTGCTTGAGTTGCTTGGTATGCTTATAACTACTGAAGGAGCCCTTAAGAAGGATACAACTCCTATACTTCTAGTTCAACCTTCTAATGCTAAGAAAAAGCCTAAGAAGAAGCAGAATAAGAAGAAGGCAATAATGCCCAATGAAGGTGTGACTAAAGAAAAGGGTACCTACCACCATTGTGGCAAAGATGACCACTAGAGGAGGAACTGTAGGGAATACCTCGTGATTGTGAAGGCAAAGAAGCTTGTTGAAACTTCTGCTTCAAGTATGTTTGATTGAAATTTATCTTTCTACTTTTAGTTTTAGTTTTTGGGTATTAGATACCTAATATGATTGTTATATTAATAATAACATGTAGGAACTAAAGAAAGGTAGAAAATTGAGGAAAGATGGACCTACGCGTAGCAAGTGGAGCAAAGGTTGCTACATTAGCTATAGGAATATATTTTGACTTAGTGTTAGAATTAAATAATTATTATTTTATTTTAACACTTAGTAGAAAGATTATTTCAGTTTTGTATTAAGTTTTGAATAATGGAAATTTTGTTATTGAGAACAATAGTTGTTCTTTTTATAATAAAGATATTTTTTATGCAATTGGAATCAATATAGATGATTTATATAATATTTCTATTGATAGAATCTTCATTAGTATAAACAGCAAAAAACCTCAAAATGGATAACAAAACTTATCATATCTTTGGCATTATAGATTTGGTCACATTGATGAAACAAGAATCATAAAGTTACATAAAAACGTTAATTTGAACCTTCTAATTATGAATCATATGAAACTCATGAATCCCGTTTAATGGATAAAAAACACCATTTACGTAAAAAGGTGAAAAGTCAAAAGAATTATTGAACCTTGAATGTATGTGGACCAATTACTGGCCATACCATAGGTGGATATGAATGTTTCATTATATTTACTAATGACTATGCCATATATGGTTGTGTGTATATATAACGAAACACATATATGAATTTTCGAAAGTTCAAAGAATTTAGAAATGAAGTTGAGAAACTAACTAAAAGGTATTAAAACACTTTGATCCGATAAAGGCAAAAAACAGTTAAGTATTTTGAGATTATCTATTAGAAAATGTGAGGATTTACCTTTTTAGTATGGTCCCTTGTAGAATTTACCTTTATCCTTTTGAGGATATGCCCTTACTAATGCGATATACCTTTTAAATAGAGTTCCATCCAAATGTATTGATAGGATTTCATATAAGATGTGGGGCAACACGCTTATGTGAAGCATTTGGGATATGATAAGCTACGAGCTAAATCAGATAAATGTAAGTTTGTGGGATATCTAAAAAGATTGGATATTATTTCTATCATCTTATTAAGAGAAAAATGTTTATCTTAAAACATGCTACCTTTCTAGAAAAGGAATTTATCATCAAAGGAAGTAGTAGGAACTAGATAGAACTTGAAAAGTTCAAGAGCCTTAAACATACATCAAAGGTGGAACTAGAATAAAAGCTTGTTACATTAGATGAACAGTCAAAATACATTGGTTAAAGAACCCCCGCATAAATCTATTAGGACGACGCATACTCCTATAAACATTCGACTTTCTTATGGTGACTGAACCTAACAAATATAGGGAAGAAATATATGACATTTTACTTATAATTGCAGTATACTATGATTACATAATTTGTCATATTGATGTAAAAAAATGCATTCTTAAATGAAAATTTAATTATGGATGTGTATATGACACAACCTAATAATTTTGAATCAAAAGAATTCCTAATATAGTATGCAAACTGCAAAAGTCTATTAATAGACTTAAACAAGCCTAGCATTCATTTTAATGAAAATAATCAAACAATTTAATTTCATTAAAAGTGTGGGTGAACTTTTTGTGTATAAGAAAGTCAGTGGGAGCAGAATCATATTTCTCATATTGTATATTCATAACATATTAATAATAGAAAATTACATTCCACTACTCTAAAAGTTTGGTCATCCAAGAACTTCTCTATTTGAGAAGCAGCTTATATACTTTGTATTAAAATCTATAAGAATACATTTGATAGGCCATTAGGATTATCTGAATCCAGATATGTTGATAAAGTGCCAAAACAGTTTAGCATGGAGGAATCCAAAAGTGAATACCTACCTATATATCAATCAGATCTGGGAGAAAGTCAATGGACCACTATTAAAACTATCCTTAAATATTTAAAAAATAAGTAAGGATACTTTTCAGTTATGTAGAAACTAATGAACTAAGATTTCAAGGATACGTTGATTTCATAGGATAAAATACATGGGTAATTGGCTTCAGTGCAAGTGAGAGATTATTAGTTACATGACTGAGGATGTCAAATTTTTTCCATTTGCCCTTTTGAAACGAAGAAATGAATTCGAATGGGCTTGGTTAATTTTATTTAACAAAATTAGTTTTCTTTATTAAACCCATTTGTTTATCCTCGAAAAATGGTTCTCTTACTTTAATAAGAGTTTTATTAAAAATTTGGAGTCGCCACCCTTATTAGGAAAAATTTTCGAATTAGTCGATTCTTTGGACTCAACTAATTTGGTTTGAAATGAGAGATGGGGTCGGGAGTTGGATACAAAATGAAAAGATGTTAGACAACCATTTTGCCCGGTTAAATCGGCCTGCACGTTGTCCAAACATTCACAACAATCGATAATGAGTTTACCTTTTAATTGAGATGTAAAATGATTTAATGCTTTTTTTTTTTTTTTTGAAAACCATGGCATTCACACAAGTTATTGCAACCATTAAACATAAAATACACATCCAGAAAGAAGAGGGGAAAGAGAAAAGATTATAACCTATTTCCTAAAGTACAATCTACCCTTAAACCCTTTAAATTTCCCAAACCAATTAATTATTATAATAAGCAATAATAGGAATCCCATTAAGGACCCTTCACATTTTGCAACAAACTTAAATAACAACTCATGGATAAAGAAACAACAATAATAAGTAATAACAATCATTCATAGAGGCAAATAATACATAATCATGATAATGATGAATGTTAGCAACACAAGATTAATGAATAACAGAGTTAGTGCAATAATGAGTATAAAGCATTAAATTAAAAGGCAAAACAATAATGGACAAAGTTATTTAAAGAACAATAAGTGTAAAGTGTTTGTAAAGTAAAAGACAATAATTAAATAACAGAAATTTAAAGGCTTTAATAATATTTAAGCTCATGGTCTTGATGTTCATCCTTGAAGGATGAACAAATCCACCAATCATGGCTCTCAATCATGTTTTGTCTTCTTGTTTTATCCATGTATGACCTAATACGCGTCATGAACCATTTAAGGTTGGAGCTTGGCCACTGGACCTTTGAATTAGGATGTTTGTTAGATTTTTATTCAATTAGAGCCTCTACATTGAAGGGCCTTATGACATAGAGGACTATAGCAAGCCTAATGCTTGTAGCGTGCGCTATAGGTAGTGGCGTAAGGCCTTTCCCTAATCAGGAAGGCTTCTGGTGTTTATTGGGTGTATACAGGGGATCTGGGCTGTAGTGGCACGAGGCATTAGGAAGTGGCGCATGCCATATGTAGTGGCATGTAACGGCCTGACTTCAACCACTAGAGGAATTGTCCACTTTGGATCAAGCCAGTTCCATCCCATACTAGATCAGCAAGACCCGCACGGTTTTGTCCCGCAGGTGAAATGAAAACTTCCCAGGAGGTCACCCATCCTAGGATTTCTGTCAAGCAAGCACGCTTAACCCTGGAGTTCTTCTAACTCTCCAGCCATTCCACCAAAAAGCGCCTCTAATGATTAGTTACCCACTTTTTGATATATGATCTGATTCATTCCTGTGTCCCACATTCCACTACCTTAGCTAGGCTACCATCTTAGAAGCTCGCCAGGAGCCCTGCTCTACCCACCCTCTTAGGATCATTTTGCCTGGTCGGGATGTCACAGGCCTACCAGCTTCCACGTGGTTCGTCCTCGAACCATATATCTAATGGAGGGGGTCAGGCTCTGATACCAAATTGTAATGCCTTGACTCTAACCAACAGAGGAATTGTCCGCTTTGGATTAAGCCGGTTCCATCCCATACTAGATCGGCAAGACCCGCACGGTTTTGTCCCACAGGTGAGATAGGAAATTCTCAGGAGGTCACCCATCCTAAGATTTTTGTCAAATGAGCATGCTTAACCCTAGAGTTCTTCCAAGTCTCTAACCTTTCCATCAAAAGGCGCCTTTAATGATTAGTTACCCCCTTTTAGATATATGATCTGATTCATTCTAGTGTCCCGCATTTCACTACCCTAGCTAGCCTGCCATCCTAGAAGCTCGCCAGGAGCCTTGCTCTATCCGCCCTCTTAGGATCGCTTTGCCGGGTCGAGATGTCACATGGCACATGCCACTCTTGTTGGCCTCGCATCACAAAGGTGCAGGAGCCCCTTGTTTAATTGATCTTAAGTGTACCTCATAACTAAACCTAAAAAAAGATGTCTTAGACACCAAAAAAGAAAAGAAAAAGACGAGAAGATAAATTAAAGGTTTCCAAAAATGACCTTTGATGGTTTCACTTGAAGTTTGAATGAAGAATGGATGAAGAACCCAACTTCTTAGCTCTCAATCCAATGATCTGAGCTTCAAGAGTAAAGCTTGTGCTTTTAGGATCTTAGAATGTTCTTAGGGGGTTTTTGATTGATTAAAACAATATATCTCAACTTAAATCCAAGGTTAACACTAGTTGCCCTAGGATTTTTTTGAGTTGATTTTTGAAATTGCAAGAGTCCCTCATCTTTTCCCAAAAAATCCTACCTATGGCACACCTCCCAATGCCTATTTATAAGCGAATGAGGGTGGGTGGCTCCATTTTAGGGTTGACATGGCAAAAATGCCACTGTTAGGCCCTGCAATGGGACTAGGACCAATTTTAGGACATCAGATTGGTTAGCACGCAAAATGAGGCGATGCATCAAGAATGTGTTGGATGGGCCCGACACACTTTTCAACTTGATTTCATTGTGAAACACCCAGTGATTCAAAAAAGTAAAAAAATAGCTAAACATGTAGACAATCTCACATAGACCATTGATCCGAAGACCAAGGCAATCGGGAACCCTAATCCAATTTTATGCGAAAAATAATGTATCATCATTGAACCTTTTAAGGGCAAAATTTAAGCATCTACAATGACCTATAGCTAATTTGATTAGTTATATTTTGGATATAATATTTCATATAACAAATATCTTATTATTAATAAAAGGTATTTATTTATGTTTTATATCCTATTGATTGAATCTCGGTAAAAGATAGTACTGCTTTGCGAGATAAACTATAATGTGATTATAATTATGACCTTTATATTTGCATTAAAAGAATGTCTCTAAATATTCTTAGTCAATGTTCTTCTCATTATTGGACAATGATTATAACTATTGAGATTGATACATATTATGTTCTTTCCTTAGAGAAGCAACTGTTCTTATAAGTTGAGATATACGTGATATCTAGAACTAGTATATAGGTGCTTGTTATTTGAATATCTAGTGAATTGATTGCATGAGAATTCTGTATGGAGAATTACCTATGTCTATGGAATACCCAAGCGATGGTTTTGTAAGTGATCTTTTGACTTGAAATTAATAAGCTATCTTGTATGGGGATGATTGTGTTTTGATTCTTCATTCATGAATAATAGGCAATGATTAATTAACATAGTAGGAATTGTATGGAGATACTTGTGTAAGTCAATAAGGGAAAATGCTCTAATTGTTCTCTATTAGTATTGGCTAAGAAATCATTGCACAAGGTAGAATAAAATTAGTAAATTAGATTTGAAATTTCATTCAATTAATCAATGGCTAAGATTAAGAGAACTAACATGATTTAGTAAAGCAGACGTATTCCATGCTTAGTCACTAAATAAGACATTAATGATGAAGGGATATTAATTACATTGATAAGTCATGTAATGAAAGGTAAGTCAAACCACTTTGAGTTTTCAAATATTTGAGTAGTCATGAAATGTTATTGGACAATATACTTGACCTTCAAATATTAATTAATTAGTTTAATTAATATTTATCGCCAATATTTTTAAAACCTAAAAGGTCATTCTAATTATGTCTAAATATAATTAATTCAGCAATCCTAATAAGATGTAATTGATTTTACGTTTAAAATTTATTAAGATAAATTTTAGATTAAGCAAATCTAATATTCTAATCATGATTTTTTATTTAAATAGTTATAAATAAATATAATTAATTAAATTGAAAATCATATTAGTAATTGTATTATAACTTATTTATTTAAATTGTTTAAAAAAATAAATAGGCACATATATATTTTAGTTGTACATAATTTATTTAAAAGGTTAAAATAAAGAATTATATATATAAGATCAAAGAGACAATCTAATAAGATGTTGTCGTTCATAGCCACAAAACTAAACATAGAGTGTAATATAATGAGCATCATTATACTCTCTGATCTCTCAACACATAAAAGTAGTTTTAGAGTTTTAAATTGTCCATTCATATGGATACTATAGAGGTCGAACACTTGAATGGCTTATGGCTTCATAGATCAAAGTTTTGATGAATTTGCAAAAAATGTATTTAAAACAATTTTATTGCCTTTTTCAATATCATATCTTTTCTAGATTGCAGGTTTCTCATTTTTAAATCTTCCTGCTAGGGGCCAATCTATTCTATAGTCAGTGGGATCACTTAACCCCACTGAAATTATAAATTTACCTATAATATTATGACAATTTATTTATTTGCGTCCATTGAATTTATAGAAGTATCCCACTACATATCAATTGCATCTATTTCATTTAGTATTTAATTATGCACCCATTGGAAAAAATTTTTGGTTCTACTACTATCTCTTGCAACCAGTTTCATTAGAAAATTTATAAGATATACTTATGCAATTAATACATTTATGAGAAAATTATAATTAATGTGCCTTAGTTTTGACCTAAATAACTGTTCTTTCCTCATATTTTAGAAATTAAACTAAAAAACACATATATTTTAGGTCTGTTAAACATTAATGTTCTTTCGTCCATTATTCTCAATTTTGGATGTTAAAACCCTTTGCACTTACAAATATAACCTTAACTGAAAGAAAATATAAATAACATGAAGGAAAAAATAGGAACACAAACTGCCTCTCTTCTCTCACTATTGTCGACTGTTTTGAAAGAAAAATGGAAGTCTAGAGATGAATACTTCTTAGAATTTCCATGGATTAGAGGAAGCGAGTGATAGTGCAAACCCTTTCTCAAGTAGCGTTGCTGCGATGGAGAAGGAGACTAATGGGAATGGTTGGTAGTCTCTGCAAAGAGGTAGAACTACAACACTTTCTTTCTTTTTGTTTATTTCATAGAAATCAGTTTCATTTAGTAGAAACTGATTTTTTTATGCAATATAGATGTGTAAGGGTTGCATTATTTTTGTATTTGTAAAATGTGTGTGTAGTTGTATGCCAGGGTTTAACACAGTGATACCTCTATTTTAAAATAATAGGATGGCAAGGCAAGAGTTGTACAATTTGCATGTCAAATATGCAAGGAATGAAGCAAGCATTTTGAATATAGATAGGGATGAATACTCATACATACAGTTGGTGAATGATATTATTCAATGTCTGATGTTGAATTTAATTTCATAGATATAAAGTTTAGTGTGAATATGCTTATTGAATTTGATGCTGATTTGATTTGTATATTTGCTTTGTATTATTCTTATCTTGAGGTGCATCTTGTTGGAATTGGTAGAGATTTTCAACCAATTTCTATGGAGAAGCCTGATGATGGTTCTAGTGTGGACGAAATATTTCCAAATGCTAATGTGCATTCTGATGCTAGATATAGCGAGGATAATGGAGTAGATTTGGAAGATGGAGAATCATATGAGCAATCTTGTCCTCTTTTTATCGAAGTGCATGGGAATGCAAGTGATGCAAATTTGAAAGTTGGGGAAAATTTGGCATTTGATGCTGAAGCGGGGGGAATGCAACTGATGCAAATGTGGAAGTTAGGAAAAAATTGATAATTGACGCTGAAGTGGGGGTGAGGGGAATGCAACTGATGAAAATGCAGAAGTTAGGGTAAATCTGACAGTTGATGCTGAAGTAGGGGGGAACACAACTGATGAAAATGTTGAAGTTGGGAAAAAATCTAACAGTTGATGTTGAAGTTGGGGGAGGGGGAGGGGGGAATACAACTAATGTAAATGTGGAAGTTGTGGAAAATGTGTCTATATGTATTGATGCTGAAGTTGGCGCAACTATTAATCCTAATGTTGGAATTGATGTAAATGTACAAAATGATGATGAGATTGGGAGGAATATACAAAATGATGATGGGGTTGGGGGGAATGTAGAAAATGATGATGGCATAGTGGGGAACACTCAAAATGACGTTGGAATTGGCGGAATTGAAATTGAGGCAAACTTAGGGAATGTAGAGGAAAGTGTTCACATTAATGCAAATGCTGAAGCAGATAGGGGTCAAGGAAATAGGGGGAGCAACATTTATGGTTCTAGCGTTTGGGATAATGTAGGTGCATAATCACCTACGTACATGTGTAAGTCTATTGAAGAGGTAGAAGGAGGGGTTTAGAGAGGGTTATAGGGAGGGGTGATGAAAGGAGTGGTGAGAGGGGTGGTGGTAGGAGTTTTGGGAGAGGAAGACATCTTGGTTTAATAGAGAGAGTAAGAAGAGGTTCAACAATTTAAATAAATAGGAATTAGACTTCAAACAGAGTCGATCAAGAAGCAGCTGTTGAAGCTCAACAAATGAGGAAATCACTCCTATTAGGACTCAAATATTTAGAAGAATAAGAGCAAACCTAAATCATGTACCAACAAGAAGACAAGATGAGGGGCATAATAGTGATAGTTTAGATGAAAATTATGTTGGATTTTCTGATAGTGACAGTGATGAAGCAAAGGGGTATCCATCTAACAATGATTATTCTTGAACCTGTTATTAGAGGATCTGTTGGACATAGAGAGTAAGATATTGATGAGGACAGTGACAATACGAGTAGTGTGAATTTAGGAGATGATGAGAGGCCTCTTACTATCTTAAATGAATCAGATTTGGGAGGAGGATAATGGAAACAGGAGAAAAAAAGAGGGATGACCCTTTTAAAAACACATATGCTAATGAATACCAAAATCCAAATGGAGATATTCAATTTGAAGTGGGTCAAGTATTTCCTAGTGTTGATGTGTTAAGAGAAGCAATAAGGCACTATCCAGTTAAAGGAGAATATGTAACTAAGTGGATTAGGAGTCAACTTAATAAAGTGACTGTGAAATGTAATAATGGAGGATGTAGTCGGAGATGTCATGCTTCCTGTTTGAGTGATGAAGTAACTTTCATGGTTAAAACACTGCAAAAGGAGCATTAATGTGTACAGCAAAAAATTTAATAAGGGTTTTGCCTTTGGCATTTGGCATTGTAGAGACTGAATGTAGTGCATCTTGGGGTTCTTTTATGGACTATCTCCATCAGTGCATAGGACTAGGATACCAAAATAAACCTTAGACCTTTATGTTAGATAGATAAAAAAGGTAAGTGGTCCAAACTTTTTATTATTGATTGCACTTATTTTTTAAATATATGCATGTGAATTCATTATTGTGTTTGAGGAGTATGTTTACTTATGTTCAGCAAAGTGGGCTCCTTTTTTTAATATGTGCATTTGACTTTACCATTCACTTTTAATGTATATGTTTGCCGCTGTCAAACATAATGGGCTCATTTTTTAATGACTATTGACCATTAAGCATGTGCACTCTTTTGACATTATTTTATGGATGATAGACATTAAATATGCATACAAATAAATACCATTAATTATTGACCATTATTCTATTAAGGGCCAATTGATGCTATGAAAAATTGGTTCCCAGATGCAGTGCATAAATTTTATTATAGGCACATAGAATAGAATTTTAAGAAAGAATTTCCTCATTTATTATTGAGAAAGGAATTTTGAGCATGTGCTAAGAGTACTTAGTTCCAACAATTTTGAGCATGTGTTAAGAGTACTTAGTTCCAACAATTTAACTTGCATATGACAAATATTAAAAAAAATAAGTTGGATGGCAAACCTGTTGAATGGCTTTTAAAGATCCCATTCAATTAAAGGTGTCGACATGCATTTAGGGCTAAGGGAAAGAGTGACCATGTTAATAACAACATGAGAGGGTCTTTTAATAGTTGGGTTGGCAAACTTAGGTCCATGCCTATTATGAAGCTCCTAGATACTTTTAGGAGGAAGTTCATGGTTAGAATACATTAAAGGGCTATTGAGGCATCATCTGTGGAGGGTAGATTAATACCTAAAGCTGAGAGGGATTTAAGGAACATTATAAGAGAGGGTAGAAGGTGTAGGTTATTGCCAAGAAATGATGATTCGTTTAAGATCAAATAAGGATCATTCACTTTTGTTATTGACCTAGAAAAGAAAGTATGCAGCAACGTATGATGGGAGAAGTCTGGTATGCCTTGTAAGCATTCCATGTTATGCATAGCTTACAAGATAGCGAATGTGGAAGGATTTTATGATCCATGCTTCATAGTGGAGAAATAAGCTGAAACATACTCAAGCCACATCCATCTTATGCCTAATGTTAAGTATGAAGGTATTAAGAAGAATGAGAAGATAAAGCCTCCTGAGATGAAAAAAAAGGGTTGGGAGGTTAAAAAATAGGAGGATTAAGCAAGATGATGAAGGATGTCTTGTAACTACAAGCAAAAGGGCTACAACAACTAGGAAAAAAAATAATGCAACCAGTTAAGCCATAATAAGAGGACATATAAATTTGCTCCATCAAGCCAGTAGGTATTATTAAACACTCCAACATTTTACACTTAATTAACATCTACTTTTACTAACATTGATGCTATCTGTTCACATTTATAATCACAAAGATAAAGGGGAAGGTATCATGATGCTTCTACATCCAGACCGGGTTAAAAAAGAATAAGAAATGTAGAAATTGTAAAAACTCTACCATAGGACGTGCTACTAATTTAAGAACTATAGAGAATTTAGCTTTTGGGAACTATTTAGGATTTTGTCATTTCAAGACTTTGGAAATTTTTTATCATAATGTAAGTGGTAAGTGACACAAACTCCACAGATATTATATTATGCGAAGAAAGATATTTTATTTTGATATTGAAAGGGATTTGTAATTAGAAATCTAGAGGGAACATTGTTCTAGATTTCTTATGGAAAATGTGAAATAAAATAATGTTCATGGATTAATGAAAACTTGCATAATTGCTTTGTCATCTTTATCTCAGTGTTGTTATTTTCAATAGTTTTTTCTTTAGTATTACTGCAAATTTTTTGAATTTACAAACACATTATCATTTCAAACAAAATAGACTTTTTGCATTAAGCACATTCAGAATATTCATTACAAAATACCCATAACATTTAATTGTCAACTACCATACCATTGAGTCATTACCCACCAAACATTGAAGGTTCAACTTCATAATAACTAACCTACCATAAACATTGCAGAAACATAAAAAAATGAAGCTACCCATTTAACCCATCTTGCAAAGCAGAAATAGAATAAGGATGAAATTCACTACAATGGAAATCAAGTGCAAAGCAAAAACAATCTTCATGTTCCCAATTAGAGAATCCAACCCATCCAACTTGCCACGAATTTGCCTATTTTCATCATTCTAGTGCACAACAATATCTTTCAGGTTAAGTAGATCTCTTATAATGTTGTTCCTTAGATTCCTGTAAAATTTCAATTCTCCATTGAATCTCTAGCCATTTTTGGCTCCCTAGAGCTCTCATTGCATGAATCGACTAGCTTGCACCACCCAAGAAAACTTCCACACTTGTTATTTTGACAAAAGTAATATGGCTTGTGCTTGTTCTTGCTTGTCTGAACAATTCTGATCCCAAATTGTATTGAAAAGTCTACCTTCATTTATGCAATCGGTCACACTAGAAGAAGATATGCTTCTCCTTTCAGCCATTGCAAACCTTAACCCTATTTCTTTTTCTTAATTTTCCCCACCTTTTTCTCTTTCCGGAATGTACTTTACCAATTTAAAGATATATGGTAATTATGTGAGTTGCCATATATTTTGTTCTCTCTCATTGGACTATCAATTATTTTGTTGACTTGCGCTATGAAGTTGAGAAAAATGGATGGAAGAACATTAATGTTTAACGGACCTAAAATACATGTGTTTATTAGTTTAATTTCTAAAATATGAGGGTAGAGTAATTAGTTAGGTCAAAACTTAGGGGTATAATTATAATTTTTCCTATATTTATTATAAATTCAATAAATGATAATTAATTAGTCATACAATTCTATAATCACATTAGATGTGGGCTGTATAAATAAATAGGAAGTATTTACTTAAGCAAATATTTTGTACATAGATGAGTGCATTAGGGCCCTAGGTCCAATTATAAATTCAATCTTAGTTAGGCTCATTATAAATTTTGAAAATATTTCAGCTTTTCAAACCTTAACGTTGTTTAGACCCAAGATAATGTGACAATTCATCACAAAAATATATATATCATCACATGGTTTGACAATTCAAGATTGCAAAGGATTAACATAATATTTAAACTAGTTTTTAGAGGTTAAAATAAAATTTTATAAAAGGTTAATCTCTGTATTGTTTAACTTTTAGCATTTTATGAAAATCTATTCAAACAATTAGCCGTTATTAAAATAATTAAATTTGCCGAACAAATCCTAAATTTGACATGAGTTTCCAAGAAATATAATAGCTCTACTTGTAAATGATCTCACTACGGCTTGTTGATAAAGATCATTTTATTCTCAAAAACAATATATATCATTTTATTAGACTTTATTGGATATTAAATGCATGTTAAAAAGCCAAATTAAGCATTTATCTTAGAGCAATTAAATTGATTTGTTCACAAATAATCAACACTATTATAGTCTAATAATCAACAATATTAATAGGTAAATAATATCATGGAACAAAGCTTGCACATTTCAGTTGCTATAGATAAATGAATGATACCCTTTTGTTGTTTAGGATAATAGAGAAATCAAATTAATGTATTTTTTTCTATTTTAGCTTGATTTAAAATAAAATCATTAATGGAATGTTTTTTGGTATTTGTGTTTCTTATTTTTAGTGCTTCTTTTTTTAAACTAAAAATTCTTTTTTCCTTTTGAAAAATTGAACTAAAAAAAACAAGTGAAAATAATTGTTGGATAAAGTATGAGTGATCGTATTTTATTTTTTTATTGAATAAAGGAGTGGGGTGAGCTCATATTAATAATGTGAAAAGATAATACTTCATCCTCAAAGGAAGGAGGGCATAACCCCATTCAAAATCAAATACAAAATTAGCCGCCCTTCGTTTGCTGGTTTCCTAACAAAAACTAAGAAATTAACTATAGCTCATTAGAAAAGCTTTTTAATCATTAATTTTCAAAGCAAAATAAGAGGAAAAATTACATGGAGACCTCAATGTTTGCACTACAACTAAACAATCTGTCTCCATATAAATTAAAACAAAGGTAATGATTTGAGTCAACTCGAAACATCTCTAAAACACAATGCTTCTCCCAACTGAGAATTATTTAAATCAAGTTTAATTATTTTTCTATACACCAATGACCATGAGTGTTTCTTATAACCATCCTCAAACCAAAGTTGCTATTTGCTAAAAGATAGACTTTTTAAAAAAAATTTATGGCAAAAATCCAAAACAAAAATAATAACAATACCAAAAAGGTTAAACGACGTTGAATTCTACTAATGTTTATTGTTTGTCGCTTGGTACTTTGCTTTTTAAAACTTTTTTTAGTTGTTATAAAATAATATGAAGAGAAAGGAGAGAAATAAGGAGAGAATAGTGAGAGAATACAAAAGTGCCATGTTATTCATGAGAAGAAATATATATATATATATATATATATATATGGAATCTTCATAGGAAAATAGGGTCCTATATAATTTAGAAAGATAAAGTTCTCACTAACTAGGAATACAGACTTTTAGTTCATATAAAACATTCACTAAATTTATGACACTCTCCATTGGATATCCATTTTTCAAATAATATGCATTGTTAAAATCTTAATAAGAAAAAACTCCATAGAAAAAAAATCTTAGCAAAGGAAAAGAGTACATTATTTTTTTTTTTAAATACGCGTTGAAATACTATCTCATTAAAAGTCTTTATGGGAAAACCTAATGTGAAAAATCTTAGTTAAAGGAAAAAAGTATACAATGCGTATTTACTCCCCCTTATGAAGATAAATTTTGACATATTTGATTTTATAGATTTTAATTTTGCGCATCAATTTTTTAAAACTTGTGGTAGAAAAATTATAGTAGAAAACTTGTAGTCAAAAGTATTTTGATGAGACAATCAATAATATTATTGCTTGAGTGCTTGAACTTCAATATTACCATTCTTTTTGGAGATTATGAGTGAAGAAAAAATTTGATGAAATATATTTTTCTTGTCTTCTCAAAGATATTTTTCCTTTAAGAGAGATGTATATATGGAGTATTGTCTTCTTATAATATTTTAAAAATTCTTTTTTAGACAAATAGACTACATATACTTTGAATATATTGAAATACTTATCTCAATCAAATACATTTATGTCTTTCTTCCTAAATTGCTAAATTTTTCATAGCAAAAAAAAAATAGTAGCATCATCTCTTGATTGCCATAAAATAATTGTTTCTCATATATATATATATATATATATATGAATGACTTATTTGTGATATAACATAATGTGGATTAAATAAATAACTTACATTTTTATAACCAATCAAATCTGATTTTGACATGTTAATTATAATATAACTTATATATTGAGCTACAGAGATATCAAAATATATGTTTTACTCAATTTAATTTTTTTATATTCAAGAAGAACTATATCTTACTAATAAGATTGATTAAAATCAAGTCAAGTATAAGTATATTAACGTCTTTATTGCCCTATGATATGATACTTTAAGCTCAAAAGTGTAATAATTCGATTTTTGAAACGAAGAAAAGTACAATAAATAGTTTTCTAGCGATTTAACTTTCTGTGAACCCCTACCCCTCCATACGTACTCGCAATGTGAAAATGCGTATGACATGATGGATAGAAATGCACTTGATGTGTGAGAGTCGCCACCTGATTTAATTATTTAAGGGTAAACTAGGAAAATCCTAAATGACTCCAGTTTTAATTAACCTAATTTCTAGATTAATTACCCAATGGTTAAAGCATGGTTTGCAAACCCGAGATGGATCCCGAGACTATGTCATGCTGATGAAACTAACCTATGAGTGGATGCTTTGCAGGGTGAATGATTGATTTTGACTTG